>WNNJ02003126.1:0-41097 GCA_012934845.2 Pomphorhynchus laevis
ATTCGCAACAACACCAGATCCAAAAGACGATCTATTAATTAAACAATTATTTTTTCACAGTTAATATTACAAAGAAGCGGAAAATGGACTTATTAACAAAATGCAAAACGATGCATCGCAGAATGTATCTATGGAAAATTTTCCATTATGATATGTCCCTTTTTGAAGCGAAGGCGCTTTTGAGGAGCCGAATACTCAAACCAAACCTATCAACTGGCCTAACTTTCATTGATGTCATTAAAAGAGGACAAACTTCCAGAGCAATGCAGCTTTTTGAACAAACAGAACTACAGTGAGGATCATTATCAACATATGAACTGATCAGTGAAGAAATTGTAATGGATATACTTCAAGCCAAACATCCCAAGTCTTATGAATTAGACCTTCGAGCATTACTTACCACATCCGTTTCATCTATATTAAACTCTTAGGTGAGGTTGGACAGTCTCGAGTGTAACGATATAAAGAAAACATCATTAAGACTAAATGGAGCTGCAGGCCCCTAAGGCCTTGATGCACACTCCCGGAGAGATATGCTACAAAACTATTCAACTTCATCTTAAATTAGCAGATGCAATACTTAAAGTAACAATACACATAGCGATCACTCATAGCGATCACTCCTAAAAATTGTTTTCAAGCATTGCTCTCACGCGTCTTCTGTCCTCTCCCAACGATTCAAACTCATGTCCTCTTCAGCTACTCGCATTTTCTTTGATCTCACCTCCTGCAAAATTGCTAAACTCTCATCTGCCCGCATCGAAAAACAACGTCGCGAGGAAAGCGGCAAAACATCTCTCTCCTTCCGAAACATTGACGGAAATTTTCAAATTGTCCGCACCCGCTAAAAATTCGATGGCGCTCCATCTCCCCTATGTGTCTTCTTCACTAGCCCCAATCACCACTACACACGGTTTCCGCCTCGGCTTCCTCAACACTAGATCTATTCTCAATAAATCTGATCTCATCCCCAACCTATTCAGTAAGCAATCCATCGATCTCTTCTTCTCTTCTGCCTCACCGAATCCTGGCACTCCTATTTTGACGACCTCTCCATCCGCCGTTTGCTCTCTGCCGGTTGCTCACTAGTCGAATCCGCTCGCCGCCACAGTAAATCCCCTTTTAAATTCTCTAATCATGGCGACATTGTCGCATTCGTCCGTCACCCCGCATCTATTCGCAAAATCACTTCCCCTTTCAGTCCATGCTCTTTTGAACTGCTCACTTGTCGTTCTTCTAACCCGATCACTCTAGATCTCGCCATTGTATACCGTCCTTGTTCATCAGCTCCTGATGAACAAGGACGGCAAGCTCCTACCGAACTCGCTGACCCCACACATAAAGTTCGGTAGGAGCTCGAAGGTCAGCGAGCTCCGACCGAACTCGCTGACCTTCCGTCTCACTGTTCTTTGTCCTCAATCCATTCAATCGTTCTTGGCGACTTTAACATCCCCCTCGACCGCCCCTCTTCCACCAAGTCCATCAAGTTCATCAACATTCTAGACAACTATAACTACAAACCGATCTCCACTGCCCCCACACATATCCTTGGTGGGCCCTCGACATCATCGATGTCCCCGATCATTTTGCTGCCTCCACCTCACTGTCCATTTTCGATCCTGGTCTATCCGATCACTTTCTCGTCACCCTTAATCACGCTCACAACAACACCCCTACTAAAACACACCTACAATACTACGTCGCTCTTGGAGAAATCTTGACCTCTCCCTTCTCCGCTCTGCCTTACTCAAATCGTCTCTATCCTATCCAACAATAACATATTCCTCTCCTCACGATCTCGCCTTTCTTTTCGACTCTGAACTCACATCCATTCTCGATATTCTCTTGCCCTTCAAGCCTCACCCACACCGTCGCTTGCACCGTGCCCAATAGTCTGACATACAGTGCCTACTCTCAAAGCGTCGACTCCGTCATGCTTTTCGAGTATATCACCGCTCTCTCAGACGTGATTTCCGCTCGATCACAACGTCTTTTCGTGATTCCTATCTTGCTCCTCGGCGGTCTCATCTCCACCTACTACGTACCAAATGCAACTCCTGGCAGCAAAAAATCATCACTTCATACAACTCTAAGACTCTCTGGCATACTTTTAACTAAATACTTGCTCGTTCCTCTTTTTCGTGCAACATCAATGCCCATGATTATTCGTCATTTCTCCAGACTAAAGAATCCACGTTGCTATATCACACCCCGGTCTCCATCCTATCCCACTCTGCCCCGCCTAGCCTCATTCTCCAAGAACTCTATCATCTTCTCCTTGTTTCACCTACCGAAGTATCAACTGTCCTCGTGTCCTTGCCTAAAAAAACCTGAACTGCCGATCCCCTGCCTACTCACATACTTTAATCCATATGCTCAAAGATACCCCCTTTCCTAAAACCTTGTTTAACTCGTCCATCCGCAGTAGTATCTTCCGTTCACACTGGAAATCCGCAATCGTTCGTCCCCTCCTTAAGAAACAATCGCTCGACCCCTCCCTTCCTTCTAGCTATCGCCCCATTTCACTACTCCCTACTCTTTCTAAGCTCTTAGAACGCCTCATCTTAATACAGATCAACGCTTATCTCCCCTCATCCAATCTGTACCCTCCTTTCAAACCGCTTGCCGCTCTATTCACTCCACAGAAATCGCCTGCATGAAAGTTTACAACGACTTACTCATTTCACGAGACAAGGCTCTATATAGTGTTCTCATCTAAAGAGACATCTCCTCCGCCTTCGACATTGTCGACCACTTTGTCCTCCTTTTTGGCCTTCGTATGGTTACGGCTTTTCTTCTTCTCCGTAGCATGGTTTGCCTCATATCTATCCGACCGTTCCTTTCGCGTCTGTTCTAATTCATCATCCTCCCCTCCCATCCCTATTTTTTGCGGGGTCCCACAAGGTTTAGTCCTAGGTCCCCTGCTTTTCTCTCTTCTGCTTGGCGATCTCTCTCCGTTTATCAAACCTTACTCCTTTAACGTCATGCAATACGCCGATGACATCCTCATCTATGCTCATGCACCCGCACATCGCATACACGATATCGCAATTCTGCCTCCAACTGTCTTTCTACTATCTACGAACGTCTCTCCAATCTCCATCTCGTTCTAAACCCCGCAAGTCCAAAATAATGTGGATCCTCCCCCGTAAACCAAACATATCTCCTCCCATTGTATTTTTTTTCCTTATCGATCATCCCCATAGTCCACAATATCACTTTCTTAGGCTTCCATTTCGATGATCACCTTTCCCTTAAACCCTTCGTCCGTGACAAGGTCCGCTCGTCTAACTTAATTCTCCGTGACATCCGCCGAATCCGCCCCCTTATCGACTTCCGTTCTTGTATGTCTCTTCTTTCATCGCTTCTTTTTCCTAAAATCGATTACTGCCTTAGCCTTTTCGCCAATTCTCCAAAATCCATCATCCTACCCCTACAACGAATAATCAACACCGCCGCTCGAGTGCTCTTTTGTTTCCGTCGCTTCGACTACACATCCACATATCTTGCCTAGCTCTTCTGGCCCACCATTCACATCCGCATCAAACTCCATATTCTCGTAACTTTTCGTCTCATCGCTGTCGGCTCCCCATCGTTCATCAACCTCTCTTTCTTAGACGACACTCGCCTCACCTCGCTAACGCTGCGTTGCAGTCATAACCTCTTACTCGACGTTCCCAATTACTTCAAAAACTATGGTCTATGATCCTTCCTCGTCGCCGCCTCACTCGCCTGGAATCAACTCCCTCTTGACGTCAGCCGCGCTCCCTCCTTTATCACATTAAAACACCTCCTCCGTTCAAACCTTCTCGACACATGATTTACATTTTTGTTTTGTTGTGGTCATGTAAGCGTACGTTGGCACGCATTTGCCACTTTAAAATAAATCTGTTTTTTTTAAACGAATTCGTAATGAATACAATACCTTAAAATCGCAGAAGAGATATGTGTACGAGAATGATATAGCTATGTCTCTAAAACACATACCCAAACGATTTTGGAGTTATGTTAGTCTATCAAAGGTATCGAAATCTAGTGTTCAAAGCATTCGTATCGGAAATGAATTTATAGACGACCCAATGAAAGTTGCTGAAGTGTTTGCTGATGTGTTTGCGTTAACTTTTAGTGAAGATATTGTTTCTAGAGTCGATAGTTGTGATAGCTCATCCATCTGTCATAGTCAATACATAGTTGTGTCGACGGAGGAAGTTGAAATAGAGTTGTCGAAGTTATCTAAATCAGTGGCAGCTGGCCCTGATTATATTCCAGCTTACGTCCTTAATCTCTTAAAATGCATACTGTCGTATCCGCTTTCAAAGTTATTTAATGTTTCTCTTAGTTCGTCAATTATTCCAAATGATTGGAAATCAGCGATCGTTGTACCACTTCCGAAAACAAAGAACGTTTGCGATATAGATGGATTTAGACCAATAGGTATAACATTTACTGTAAGCAAGCTACTTGAGATTGTCCACAGAAGGTTAGTTAGCATATAAAACTCAAGAAACTACTTTAGTGACTCGCAACACGGTTTTCGAAATGTATGATCATGCCTAACGAATAATTTATGTGCTCGTGAACAATGGGCTGACGCAATTGCAGGTGGTGCCGTTGTGGATGTCGTCTATTTGGATGTCTCCAAGGCATTTGACCGCGTTCCACAAACTGAGTTAATAAAAATTCTAGAGTCAATTAATGTAAATTATTACCTAACCCGCTGGATCAAGCACTTCCTGGATAGTCGGTAATTTTGTGTAAGAGTAGGAAATGTTTTGTCATCTCAACGCAGTGTTGTACATGGAGTACCACAAGAAACAGTTCTTGAGCTACTATCATTTTGCATTTTTATTAATGAGCTGTTGAAATTGCTCAAAGTACCGCACTTAGCATATGCGGACGATTTGAAGTTGTGGAATATCATCTCGACCGAACGAGACTGCTTGGCATTGCAGCGAGACTTGGATTTAGTATATAAATGGAGTCTTAGTACAGGAGTATCCCTTAACTTGGGAAAGTGCAAGAATATGAGATTGGGTCGTGGATGCAAAAGTTACTATAACTACGTAATAGTGCAAATGAACTCGAGGTAGTCACATTTCACCGCGATCTTGGGATTCTGATTGATTCATCCTTAAAGACACGACGTCATTATGATGTTCAGCTATGCAAGACTAGAAAAATGATGCACACTATCAAGAATTGTTTACTAAGGATAATTCCATCTTTGCTCAGGGTGTTGTTTTGTTCGTTAGTGCGACCTATACTTGAGTATTGCTCTCCATAATGTTTTCCATGTATCCGAACTGAATTGAATGCCGTCGATGGGGTTCTTCGTCGTATCACGCGTCTATGTCCAGACATAATTCAATGACTATTTTCAATAAGCATACAGGAAAACTTTCGCTGATCAATGCGTGAAGATTCCAAACCATCTGAAAATCGTTCAAACATCATAATTTCAGTTTTCTCATTATTGAAGAAATAAAACCAGCGTTTAAAAATTTTAAAATTGTTAAAAATAAATTTATTTTTATTCAAGATAATAAAGTAATGATGCAAATTTTTTTGTGTATACGTTGATTTGTTGTAAGTTGGAAATAATAAAGTAAAAATGATGATAGGATATCATACCAAAGTGCTTAAAAAGTATTTTGAAGTTTAAAAAATTAAATTTTGTTTTACAACGTAATACATGTTAAATCAATATCAAACTTTAAAATAATGTAGATATATGATTTGTAATCGTATTATAATAATATTGCAGTAAACAAACTACTGACAAGGTCAATGGTAAAATTTTAATTATTATTTTTTTATTTAAAAAATTAAAATTTTAAATTTTTCAACATACTGAATAAATCAATTCATAAGTTTTTGTGTAAATGTTTATTGATAGATAATCGATGTTGTGAGATGAAAAAAAAATATGGTTTATCATATCGATTTATTCAGGAAAAGATATATTTATGTTTAAAAAATTGAACATTTACTCAGAAGCGTAATATACGTCGTATCCAGCTAAGACTTATATGTGGTGTAGATACATAATGTGCAATCATTGTGTGATAATATTTAACTATTCTGAGCTTGAAGAATATCTACTAGTTGGCGATTTTAATATACCCTCAGCTGGTCACATTGGGAATTATGTTTTGGATAGTAAAAAACGATTTATTTTAACGTGGCAAATGCGTGCCAGCGCACGCTTACATGACCACAACAAAACAAGACTGTGAATCAGGTGTCGAGAAGGTGTGAACGGAGGAGGTGTTTGAATGTGATAAAAAAGGGAGCGCGGCGGACGTCGAGAGGGAGTTGATTCCAGGCGAGTGAGGCGGCGACGAGGAAGGATCGGAGACCGTAGTTGTTGGAGTAATTAGGAACGTGGAGTAAGAGGGTATGACAGGAACGAAGCGATAGCGAGGTGGGGCGAGTATCGTCTAAGAAAGGAAGGTTGATGAACGATGGGGAGCCGACAGCGATGAGACGAAAAGTAACGATAAGAAGGCGGAGTTTGATGCGGATGTGAATGGTGGGCCAGAAGAGCTAGGCAAGATATGTGGATGTGTAGTCGAAGCGACGGAAACAAAAGAGCACTCGAGCGGCGGTGTTGATTATTCGTTGTAGGGGTAGGATGATGGATTTCGGAGAATTGGCAAAAAGGCTAAGGCAGTAATCGATTTTAGGAAAAAGAAGCGATGAAAGAAGAGACATACAAGAACGGAAGTCGATAAGGGGGCGGATACGGCGGATGTCACGGAGAATTAAGTTAGACGAGCGGACCTTGTCACAGACGAAGGGTTTAAGAGAAAGGTGATCATCGAAATGGAAGCCTAAGAAAGTGAGATTGTGGACTATAGGGATGATCGATGAGGCAAAAGATACAATGGGAGGATATATGTTTGGTTTACGGGGAAGGATCCACATTATTTTGGACTTTTCGGGGTTTAGAACGAGATGGAGATTGGAGAGACGTTTGTGGATAGAAGAAAGACAGTTGGAGGCAGAAATGCCGATATCGTGTATGCGATGTGCGGGTGCATGAGCATAGATTAGAATGTCATCGGCGTATTGCATGACGTTAAAGGAGTAAGGTTTGATAAATGGAGAGAGATCGCCAAGCAAAAGAGAGAAAAGCAGGGGACCTAGGACTGAACCTTGTGGGACCCCGCAAAAAATAGGGATGGGAGATGAGAACACTATATAGAGCCGTGTCTCGAGAAATGAGTAAGTCGTTGTACACTTTTATGCATGCGATTTCTGTCGAGTGATTAGAGCGGAAAGCGGATTGGAATGGAGGGTACAGATTGGATGAGGAGAGATAAGCGTTGATTTGTATTAAGATGATGCGTTCTAAGAGCTTTGAAAGACTAGGGCGTAGTGAAATGGGGCGATAGCTTGAGGGAAGGGAGGGGTCGAGCGATTGTTTCTTAAGGAGGGGACGAACGATTGCGGATTTCCAGTGTGAAGGGAAGATACGACTGCGGATGGACGAGTTAAACAAGGTTGTGAGAAATGGGGATATCGATGAGCATATAGATTTTAATATGTGAGTAGGCAGGGGATCGGCAGGTGAGGTTTTGTTGGGCAAGGACATGAGGACAGATGATACTTCTGTAGGTGAGTTGAGAATAGATCTATTGTTGAGGAGACCGATGCGGAAACCGTGTGTTGTGGCGAAAGAGTCTAGGTGAGAAGACACATAGGAGAGATGGAGCGCCATCGAATTTTTGGACGGGTGTGGACAACTTGAAAATTTCCATCTATATTTCGGATGGAGAGTGATGTTTCGCCGTTTTCCTCGCGACGGCGTTTTTTGATGCGGGCTGAAGAGATTTGAGCGATTTCAGAAGGGGCGCGATCGGGGAAAATTCGAGTGGTTGAAGATGACATGAGTTTGAATCGTTGAGAGAGGACAGAAGACGCGTGAGAGCGATGCTTGAAAACAATTTTTAGGAGAGGGGCTGGGAAGGATTAGATTGAGAAGATTTGTTTAGACGGATGAATGCGACAGGAGAAATGTCCTTGAAAAAGGATGGTTTATCCGCAGGGACAATAGACGAGAGGATGGATCTGAAGGCGGAAACATCGTGGTCCAGACGTGCTTGTGGAGATAAGGAGTTAGAAGGCGTGATATTAGTAACAATGACGCAACGATCGCGAGAAGCAAAGCGCTTCTGTAAAGGAGGACGACTGACGTGAGTAGGTGAGATCACGATAGAAGAGCTGTCACTTGATGATTTGGAGGGATTTGGTTTGACGACGGGAGACATAGAGGATAATGATAATAAAGAGGGTGGCAAGCGATGTGAGGAAAGGTTATGAGTGGAAGGATAGTGGAGGTTGGTTGAGGTGATTTTGATTGATGGATGCAAGTTATTGAGAAACGAGACGGGAAGGACGGGACGTGGGGTGTCGGGGAGTGAAGATGACATGGAATGGGAAGTGTATATGGTGGCAGGGTCGGTGGGTGGAGAAAGGACATTAGAAACGACGGGGTAGTTTGAGTTGACGTGTTGGATGTTGATATGTGCTTATTGGAAAGGTTGCATATTAGTTTGTTGGCACAAAAACCACATACGAAGTCTTCTTTAGCCTTATTCTTGTCGCAGGTGATTGTTGTCCAGACGCTGCAGTCGTGTATCGAGCACTGTACTTGCAGTTGTCCATAGTTGGTGTCGGTCTTAGTTGTTATCTTACTTCCTCCCATAAACGATGGTTGCCGTCGATTGTTGTCGTCGATGGTTGTCGTCGATTGTTGTCGTCGATGGTTGTCATCGATGGTTGTCGTCGATGGTTGTCGTTGATGGTTGTCGTCGATGGTTGTCGTCGATGGTTGTCGTCGATGGTTGTCGTCGATGGTTGTCATCGATGGTTGTCGTCGATGTATACTGAATCCAATGTATGTTATTTATTGTATGTATTTTAGATCTTGTAACTTGCTAGAACAGTTATAAATTTTCTATGGTTGTCGATGAATAAATTTTCTTCTATCGTCGTCGATTATTGTATGTTTATAATAAACCAAAATTGTTTTAAGGTAGTTCATCCAATTCAGATGTGGATTTGTGGAATTTTCTTACAAATGATCTCATGCTAGAGCAACATGTGCAGTCGTCCACCAGATTCGCGCAAAACCAGGAATCTTGTCTAGATTTGGTATTTTCTAAATTAATTACAAGTGTGGGTAATATGAGCTATCAGAGTCCTATTGGATTGAGCGATCATTGCATGATCTTATTCAATTATTTTTCTAGGTGTATGATCCCAAAACTGGAAAATTTGATAGTGTCGAAAATATCTTGGCAACGTTAATAAATTTTGGTTTCTAATAAACATACAATTTCAGTTCCAGATTTCAGTTCCAGATTTCAGTTCCAGATTTCAGTTCCAGACTTCAATCTTCGAACTTCAATCTTCGACGACAACCAACGACAACCTTCGACGACAACTAACGACAACCATCGACAACCATCCGCTCGACAATTATCGACAACAATCGACGACATCCGCTCGCTACTTACAACTAACGACTTGCAGACTAACGGAGTTTAAACATTCTTGATTATAACTAACTAATTAACATTTTATTATGGCAAAGAGAAAGCTAACTAAAAATATTGGCCAGCAACTCAAGTCCGTCAAGGAAGCTTACATCGAAAAGCAAATTGGATGCGACAACAAGAACTGCAATGTTTGGACTCACGTCGCCATTCCTTTCACTGACGAGGACAACGTTTCAAATCGGAATTTCCTCTGCGGCTTCTGTTGTGCTGCCCTCGTAGGTAAGCTAATGAAGAATGACCACTCAAACGGTGGAGACGTTCTGAACGCTAACACAACACATTTGTGCTCAATTAATAAACTTGTTATCTCTCAGTCGACTCAGACCGCTGTTATACATGGAACATCAACAAACGACAACATATCTTCCAATCTATCGTCGTCATCCGTTTGCTTACTAACTCCTTCGTCATCTATGAAACCCGTTCTTGAAACTTCTCTCACACACACTCCTCCTTTAACTACGGATAAAACTTCCCATAATCTTCATCTTCCTAACAATGCAAACAGTAAAGGCCTTCATCTCGTACCTCATTTTTCCTATTCATCCCCACATCTAAATACATCTCATACTTCTTTCTTCTCTTCACGTACTCCTTACTCTACCTCTACCGTATCACTTCTCAATAATTTACATCATTCTGTCAAAATTATCTCCAGTAACATCTCCGTTCAATCTATTCAACAATCCACTTCTGTCACACATGCTCCAATCGTATCACCTATCAATAATTTACATCCTTCCGTCAAAATCATCTCCAGTAACATCTCCGATCAACCGATTAAACACTCCACTCCTGTCACACATGCTCCAAACTATCTTAAATCTTCACTTAGCACCCCGGTCATTCCCACGTCTATCTGCTCTTCTGCCTCTACTGCTCCCAGGTCTTTCCGTCCACCACAACGTAATCATTTTCCTTCGCGCGATCGATGCATTATCATATCTAATTTAAAGGTTTCCGAATCTGCTTCTCCTCAATGTCGCCTCGATGATGATGTATCTGCTTTCAGGTCTATCCTAGCAACCATTCTTCCTGATAATAATCCATCCCTCTTCAATAATATCGCTCCTGTATCTTTGATCCGTTTAAACAAATCCACTAAATCCAATCATATCAGTCCTCCACTCCTAAAGATTGTTTTCCGACATAATTCACATGCATCCTTGGTACTTTCCCAACGTTTTAAACTTCTTACCACTTCGTCTACTTGTCGTATCTTTCCTGACCGCTCCCCTTCTGATATTGCCCAGCTCAATTTAGCTCGCATTGAGAAACATCGACGTGAAACAAACGGCGAGTCATCCTTATCTATACGTCAAATCAATGGAAATTTTCACGTTGTACACACAAGGCCAAAAATTCGATGGCGTCCCATCTCTCCCCCTTGTCTTCTTCGCTAGTCGATCTCGCTCCTAAGCATACTTTTCGTCTTAGTCTATTCAACACTCGCTCTATTCTTCATAAAGCTGATATGCTCCTTGATATCTTCGATCAATTATCTATCGATATTCTCTACATTACCGAATCCTGGCATTGTGACTCCGACGATCTTGCTATTCGTCGTCTATGTCGCTATGGTTGTTCTTTAGTTGAATCAGCTCGTCCAATTGCCTCTCATACATCTACTAATTTTAACCATGGCGGTATAGTTGTCATTGCTCGTCACCCAATGTCTTTACGTAAAATTAACGTTAACATCCGTTACACCTCGTTTGAATTACTCATATGCAGATTATCAACTCCTTTCCCTCTGGAACTTGTGATTGTATAACGTCCAGGTTCAGTTGCCCCCTCACGTATCTTCTTTACCGAACTTGCAGATCTTAGAAGAACTTGTCCTTCTTTTGTTCTCGGTGACTTTAACATTCGACTTGATCCCCCGGCTGACTCTGATTCTATCACTTTAACTAACCTTTTTTCTGATTTTAACTATAAATTACTTTCAACAAGCCCAACTCATATTCTCGGCGGTGCTCTCGACATCATTGCAGTACCTATCTGCTTCAATGACTATACTTCCTTGTCAATTACTGATCCCGGTTTGTCCGATCATTTCCTTGTCACTCTTACTCTTACTCGTCCCCATCTTCCTTCTCCGCCTCCACCAATATCCACACCAAGTCGACCCTGGAAGCTTCTCGATATCCCTATTCTCTGCACAGCCTTACTCAATTCTTCACTCTTTTCACTTCCTCTTAACTATCTCTCTCCCGATGATCTCTGTATTCTGTTTGATTCTGAACTTATGTCTATTATCAACAAACTTCTGCCTAGTCGACTCCGACGCTCTCAGCGCTTGCGCCATGCTCCCTGGTTCGATTCTGACTGTAGTCTTTCTAAGCGTCGACTCCGTCACTCTTTTCGAGTGTATAATCGCTTTCTTAAACGTTCTCCCAAATCACTCCATCCAAATCTCCGTGATTCCTACTTTTCTCTAAGCCGTTCACATCTCATTCTTATACGTACTAAACGTATTATCTTTTGGCGAAATCAACTCGAGTCATCTTCCAACTCTAAATCTCATTGGAAAATCTTAAACTCGATTCTTTCACGATCATCTACTTCTTGTAATATAAATCCTGATGATTTTTCTTCTTATCTACAAACTAAGCTATCTAATCTACTTTCCCTACTACCCGTAGCCCCCTTGTACCCACTCTTCTCTTCAAATACTTCCCTCCCAGAACTATTCCACCTTCTTCCCGTTTCGTCTGATGAAGTTTCTTCGGTTCTGCTGTCATTACCTAATAAAACCTCTCCTTCTGACCCAATTCTCACTCACTTGCTTAAAAATATCTGCTCCTCTATCTCACCCTTCCTAACCACATTGTTCAACTCGTCCATCCGTAGCCGTACATTTCCTTTCATCTGGAAATGCGCCACTGTTCGTCCTCTCATCAAAAAGGAATCTCTCGACTCCTCACTACTATCTTCGTACCGTCCTATTTCACTTCTCCCAACCCTCTCTAAACTCCTTGAGCGTCTCGTTCTCAAGCAAGTTAATACATATCTCTTTTCCTCTAACTTGTTTCCTTCCTTCCAAGCCGCTTTTCGATCTAATTACTCTACCGAAATTGCATGTCTTAAAGTTTATAACGACTTACTCATATCGCGCGATCATAAATTATGTAGTCTCATAGTTTCTCTTGATCTATCGTCTGCTTTTGACATCGTCGATCACTCGATTCTTCTACATCGCCTTCGTCATGATTATGGCTTCTCTTTACCCACTGTATCATGGTTTTCTTCATATCTGTCAAACCGTACATTTCGCGTATATTCTAACTCTTCTCTCTCCCATCCTTCGTCCATTTCGTCCGGTGTTCCACAAGGCTCCGTATTAGGCCCTATGCTTTTCTCTCTTCTTCTCGGTGACTTGTCTTCGATTTCTCATAAATTTAACTTCCATGTTATGCAATATGCTGATGACATTCTCATATATGCTCACGCACCTGCTTATCGTATTCATGATCTTAGTGTTTCTGTTTCCAGCTGTCTTGTCTCTATTTCAAACCATCTTTCTTCCCTTCGCCTTTCTCTGAATCCTGATAAATCTAAAATTATGTGGATCCTACCTCGAAGCTTCGGCGAAGAACCTCCTTCCGTATCACTTAATTCTACAATTCTTCCTATCGTTGATAATCTCGTTTTCCTAGGCTTTCATTTCGACAACCGACTTTCACTTAAACCTTTCGTTAGTGATAAAGTAAGCTCATCTACCTTGATACTCCGCAATCTCCGTCAAGTTCGTAGATTGATCGATTTCCTTTCTTGTATGACTCTCATATCTTCTCTTCTTTTCTCAAGACTTGATTACTGTCTTAGTCTATTTTCCAACTCACCAAAATCCACTCTTCTTCCTTTACAACGCATCATCAACGCTGCCGTTCGAGTTCTCCTCCGTCTTCGTCGTTTTGATCATACATCCTACTATCTTGTTTCTCTTGATTGGCCTACCATTTATTGTCGTGTTCAAATTCGTCTTCTTATCATTGATTTTCGCCTTATAACTTCTTATACCCCATCATTTCTCAACCTTCATTTTCTCGACAATTCTCGTACTGTGTATTGTGCTCTGCGTTCCCGTAATTCCCTTCTTTTACATGTCCCAATCTACTCTACCTCTTTTGGCTTCCGCTCCTTCGTTGTGGCTGCTCCTCTCCTGTGGAATCAACTGCCTATTCATATCCGCCAATCAACATCTATGCCGTACTTCAAACGCCAAATCCAATTTTATTTCAACAATTAACTAATTACCTGTGATCTTTAATGTTCTTTTTTTTGTTAGTGGTCATGTAAGCGTGCATTTTGCACGCATTTGCCACGTTAAATAAATTATTGTATTATTATTAAATTGATGAAGACTCATTACGAGAGGCGGCACTAAGAAAATCATTCAACTGTGCTAGTGAAGACATTGAGGTAAGGTGGCATGTCATTGAATAATGTTTAGTAGCTCTTGCAGATAAGTTTGCATCAATCCGTAGAGTACCGAAAAGTAAAGCTAAATACCCTCCTTGGTTTGACACTGCATTGCGATATGCTCTCAAACGTAGGAATCGTCTATTTGAACTAAGCCGTCATCAGAATAATTTTAAAAAGCGGTATACAATGTTCCGAAATTTCGTCAATCGCCTTAAGATTACAAAAAGGCAAAGTTTTGAAGATCAATTAGCTTTACAAATTGATACAGAACCAAAAATATTTCGGGCTTATGTGAAAGGATCCAGAGCTCTGCTACCTACCAGCTATTTCATCTTTAAGAGACGGTAACACTCGAGTGACATCGCCAGACAGAATGGCAGAAGTGTTTGCATCCGCTTTTGAGCTAACACCAGATGCTTTCTTTAGCATATGTGAAGATGCAGCATCACAACAGGTAGAAATTGGTTCTTCAGTTTTAACGATAACAGCACATGAGGTTTTTGTTGAATTGGCTAGGTTATCTAGATCATCAGCGGCAGGCCCCGATGATATTCACCCCCAACTTCTTAAGTTACTTGCTCCTGTTCTGGCTGAGCCATTAGCCTCCATATTTGAGCTGAGCTTGCGCATTTCGAAGTTACCTGCTGCCTGGAAAAAAAGCGATTGTAATACCAATTTATAAAAATGGTGAAAAAGATGATCCGAATAACTATAGGGCAATAAGTCTAACTAGTGTTGTATGCAAAGTGATTGAGCGCATACTAAACAGACGCATATATGATCATTTGAGTTCGCTAAGAATTCTCAATAATCCACAGCATGGATTTCGCCCTCGGCGTTCATGTCTTACAAACTTATTACATGCTCGTGAAGATTTGGTTGGACATGTTGCTAACGGGTACTGTATCGACGTAATATTTCTTGACTTTAGTCGGGCTTTTGATAGGGTGCATCACAAAATGCTAATTTCCACCCTTGAGTCTTATAAAGTCAATCGCTCCATTATAAGCTGGATTCAAGATTTTCTTAAAGATAGATCCTTTGCTGTTCGTGTAGGTCAATGCCTATCGTCTTATCGTCCTATCACCTCAGGAGTACCACAGGGATCAGTCTTAGGACCCTTGTTGTTTAACATATTTATAAATCAGCTACTAGATTTAATTGAGGATTGTAGTGTTTTAGCTTTTGCCGATGATGTAAAGGTATGGAAATTGATTAAAACCAACAAGGATCGAAATGACTTTTAAAATATCCTAAACATTGTTTATCGAATGTCTTTAAACACTGGAATTTCATTGAATATTAAAAAGTGTGCACATATGAGATTAGGTCATAGCAATGTGAGTCAAGAATATTTTATTGGCGATGAGTTTGTTGTTTCCACGCAGTCCATTCTGGATCTTGGTATAATTGTTCAAAACAATCTAAAAACACGTGCTAACACTGATAGGATTTGTAACGCAGCAAGAAGAATGACCTATATTGTCAAAAATTGCTTTAAAGATTTATCTCCCGTTTGTGTTGTGCGTTTATATAATGCTCTTATAAGACCGATATTAGAATATGTGTCGCCAGTAGTCTTTCCGTGTACGCGTACAGAACTTGATCAATTAGAGCGCATACTTCGACGGTTTACGAAATTATGTCCTCAGGTACGATATCTTCCCTATGAGGCACGAATAAAAAGTTTGAATATGCCGACAGTGCGTGAAAGGTTCCTTCTTTTCGACTTTCTAGCTATGTATCGACTAGTTAATAAAGATGAAAATTTTCCAGCAAATAGAGTTGAACTCAATGAACGGGATGGACATAGAGGGCACTCGAAAGTACTAGTAGTACATGAGCACGGAAAATACCCTCGTAATTTCCGACTGTCTCATCGAGCGGTGAATGTTTGGAATCGTCTTTCAGTTGATGTTGTTGCAGTGCATACAATCAATGAATTTAATCAAATATAAAGAACTGGATTCGAAATGAGAACGAATGGTGGTTGCTGCAGTACCCATGGTTCTGATGTATATACTGAACGATTTTTTTTATTTTTTTCTTGTATTTATTTGTTTTTTTTTGTGAGCGGTCAAAACAGCCTTATGGCTATGACCTGTAGTAATAATAATAACTAATCCGAACATTTACTTGAAAAATATTTAAATTTTTATTAAAAAAAAACTAATTTTCAAAACAAATTTTGGTTTCTAATAAACATACAAGATTCATACACACAGAAATTCTAAGCTGCAAACAAATAACTATTTACAAAAATCTGAAGTGAATACACTACTTACAAGATTAATATACACAATTGTTTTCGTACTGTTATGAAGAACAATAATGTTAAATCTACAAGTTATCAAGTACAGTGTGACTCTGATGATTGTCGACGCTGGTCGACGATTACAATCGCTACTGATTCAAATGATAATTCTAGTGGGTCGTTTATGTGTGGATTTTGCGCTTCCCTGCGCATTCAATCACTAGAAGAGGAAATAAGTGTTTTAAGAAAAGCAATTCAAAATATAAATCATTGCCAGTGCAACATGAATTCCAAAGATACATTAACAAATATATTCAATAACAGCACTCCTGTTTTATCAAATTCAACTGTGCATTCTAGTGGGTCAATTGTAAATGTTCACAACAAGAGAATCGAAGTAAGTGACTGCATAATGGATCAGCGTACAACAGGGAATGTGATATTGCAAAATTCCACTAGCAATCATCATATCAATCCAATATCCAATATTACCCCACAAACTCACTCTACACGGGTATGGAAGAATATTAAAGGACGTCATTTTCGAACTTCATCCAGTATTGGTCAACAAAATTTGCAAATTGATTCCAAATTTGGTGGATCCAACTGTAAAGATCATTCCAGGGATATTAATTCAATGTCTAAATCGTCAGTGATGGTTGCGAATGTCGGAGAATTTTTCGTATATAAAACAGGAAACGGCCAGAATAAAGAACCATTAGCACAACCGCTAGATATTAATGCGCGAATGCGTGGCGAAAACCGAGATCGGTGCGTAATCTTTGCTAATATACCGGAATCTAACTCTTCGGAGCCGCAGCTACGTATTGATCATGACGTGAGTAGAGTTCGGGAAGTATTATCAAAAATATTTACTTCAGCTGAGGAATCTATAGCCTCATCTCTTCTAGTGAAATCATTGTTCAGGTTAGGTAAGAAAAATGAAGAACGTCCACGCTTATTGAAAGTGGTATGTAAATCGTCCGACAATGTTAACGAGATCTTACGCAGAGGGTATAAATTAAAAGGTCAAACTACTAAAATCTTTAAGGATCTCAACATTCAGGATCGTAAGATGCGACATCAAGCTTGGGAAGAGCTAAAGACCAGGAATGCTTCTGGTGAAAAGGACTTGACAATAAGAAATTTTCGTGTGGTTCGAAGAAAACCATTTGTACGTTGGAATCCAATCGGTCCGTTAATTGCTTAGGTATTGATCCATCCTCGTTAGATATATTTCCTACTGGACTATCTATAAACGCAGGAACCAGTAAATGTTCAACTCCAATTATTAACGTCGCTTACATAAATATTCGTAGTATAGTATCGAAGATTGACGAATTTCGGAACAGATTCTTTACATATAAACCTCAAATAATCGCAGTTACCGAAACTTGGCTAAATCATGATATTGCTGATAGTATGGTAGCTGTGGATGGGTATTCGATCATCAGGGTTGATCGTAAAGTACGACGAGGAGGCGGTGTTGCACTTTATGTCGATCAATGTATAGGTGTTGACGATTTTGAATGTTATACTGACACATATGGTACTTGTGAACTGATTGTGGCGAGTCTATCCCATGTAAGAAATAAAGTTACTATTGCACTATGTTATAGATCTCCATGTAGCTTCGTTCTCAATCAGGAATTCTCAGATATTTTGAAAAGGCAGCAATGAATGACCGGTTCCTCTGTTTAGAAGACCAATATTTCCAGCATCAATATGGATGATCCTCATTCAGGAATAACATCTTCTAGTAAACTAGATCATGACTTGTGGAATTTTCTGTTAGATAGCCTACTTCTTGTTCAGCATGTATCAGCACCAACTATAGTGATCATTGTGTATTGCTTTTTAACTTTTCAGGGATTTCAAATAATATTTGAAAAGAGGATTACTTACAATCAATCCAGTTCCTGATCAATCCAGGATTACTTAAACGGAACAATATAATAACATACAAGCGAATACCTCGTTGTCTCACGATTACAATGACCAAAAAATATAAGAAGGGCAGAATCAATAACTCATTATCTGACGACTGTTACACTCAGTTAGAAGTAGGCTGCGATGCGCCAAACTGTGATGTGTGGAGCATTGTCAAAGTCAAGAGTAAAGATCAGGCGATATATCACTTGCGATCATTCATGTGCGGCTTTTGCAGTGCTGTTATACGAAGGGCTACGAGGAGTGAGCAAAACAAACCTACCGATGATAATGATAATAACCAATGTACCAATTCATGTACAGACACCACAAAACAAGCCGATCAACTAGAGATCTCCCCTCACGTCCAGAGTAAAACACAACATGATAATAGCCTTTCTGTGGCTTCAACGCCAACTCGAGTGTGGAAAAGGGGACATGAGAGGTCATATACGATTACTAAGATAGTTTCTGATGACGATTCGCACATCATTTCATCTACGCTAGAAAATTACTTGCCTCCTAAATCAGTAGTAAATGCCACAAGTTCCAACATTGAAGTTGAGCCTCAATGCCGGATGGGCGACAGTGTTTTACGGACTTCATTGAATTCAAAGCATGATCTTATAAATGTTGCACCATGTGATAAGCCAATTATCGACAACAATGACACCAGTGTCCAAGCAAATTCGTCGTCCAGCTTGTGCACGTCTTCAGACAACAGATCCCCAACCCATATAGCATCGAACTTTTCCCCTACAGAAAATAGTGAAGTTCGACATGCGAAGTCGGTTGAGATAACTCGGCATCATTATGACAGGTCATATAGCGTGTTATTCAGCGAACTTACTGAGTCCAATTCCGCAAACTCACAGGAACATATGGACCATGACGTGTCTATTTTGCGTAAGGTATTATCCCATCTATTGCATGAAGGTGATGAAGAGTTAGCATCGTCTATACACGTGAAGAAGCTATTTCGGCTTGGTAAAAGAACACAGGAGAAACCAAGACTGTTGAAGGTGATATTGTCCTCTAGTGATCATGTGCGCATGTTGTTATCACGTGGATATCGTCTTAGGGGGTTGCCATTTCGTATCCTTTGTGACCTTTCGCCAGATGAGCGATTACAATTACGAAAAGCAAACATCGAATTGAGACACCGGCTTTCTCAAGGTGAGGCTAATATATGCATACGGGATTTTCGGGTTGTCAAGTGGCGTCCTGTCGTACGTTGGAAACAGTTGGCTCCTTTAACTGTCGGGACCCCTGTTTCCATGTAAATTCAGAGAACACTGACCATTCCTTAGGGTATCTGATTGTATTTGATAGACCGTGCCTTAGTAAAACCAAAAAGGATTCCAATGCAACTCGTTGCTATTTATCGGTAGGTTATTCAAATTTACGAAGTCTTCCTGCACAACTTGTAGAGCTTCGATACCATGTTGAGGTTAATGCGTATGATATATTCTGTGTTAGTGAGTCATGGCTACATGAACACATCTTGGATGCCACTGTAAATATTCCAGGTTATCGTCTACTTCGAGGGGACAGGAGGTCCAGTATGCGAGGGGGCGGTGTTGCAGTGTACGTTCGAGACCATTTGCTAATTTCTGGCATCGATCAAGTTTGTGATCCGCAAGGCTCGTTCGAGAGTATTACCTTTCATATTGGGTATGATCGTGTTGGTATCAGTCTCTGCGTTGTATATCGCTCACCTTCTATGATCACTGATTGTAATCTTCTGAAGTCAGTATTGCGATCGATAAGTATCAGTTCTCATTTCCTTCTTCTAGGAGACTTCAACCTACCTAGATCAGATTGGCGGCAAACAATATTTGATGATGGCACCGTCGTAGAAAGAGAAATCTCCCACTTCCTCGCTGATGAACTCTTACTAGTACAACACATTCAAGAGCCCACACGATTTTCTTCCCATAATAATGATACTATACTTGACTTGGTTTTTTCCAAACGTCTTGAGGACATAGCTCGGGTGGATTATCTTCCACCGATAGGTAACTCTGACCACTGCGTGCTATCACTACAGGTAACCCTAAACTTTAAATTCCGCCATTTTACGGCTCCCATCGTAAAACGGGTTTGGTCAAAAGTGCTTGATGAGCAAATTTTATCTTTCTGTCAACGTCGTCCACTATCTTTAACAAATACTAAAGAAGTCTCACTAAAAGTGATTGGGGATTACCTTTTAGGTATTTCTGACGTGTTTGCACCAAAGCGTATCATCTCGCCAAATACTAAATATCCTGTTTGGTTCGATAAAGACCTGAGATTGATGTTGCGAGTACGAAATCGTCTTTGGAAGTTATCTCGTTCGCTTCCGTATTACGCCAACATTTATAGGTATCTTAGGAACGTCTGTACTCGTATGAAAACGTTAAAACGTGATAAATTCGAATCTACAATCATCAAGGAAGTTAATCGCAACCCCAAGCTATTTTGGTCATATGCTCGGCAAAACGGAACGCTCAACTCTGCAATCAAGCATGTGCACTCTGAATGTGGCTTGGTTACAAATGAAACTGATATAGCTGAGACCTTCGCATCCTCGTTCTCTTTATCCACTTTACCACATTGCGATTCTCATATGATATGGTACGGGTGCTCTATCCCTCCGCGTAATGAATCCCGGCCAATTTGCGTTACTGAAATTCAAGATTATCTCAATAATATTCGTCCTTTTAGCGCAGCTGGCCCCGATGACATCTCCCCATACCTGCTCAAAGCTTTATCGAGTTACCTGGCACCATTCCTGACTATTATCTTTGATAAAATTCTGGCCACTGGCAGTGTCCCAGAAGATTGGAAAACTGCAACCGTTGTTCCTATTCCCAAAAAAAATTTTGCATCATCCTGTGGTGATTATAGGCCAATAAGCTTAACCTCTTCTCTGTGCAAAGTTCTCGAACGCGCCATCAGCACTAGAGTCTACGATCATCTTGTCTCTCTTGGTATACTATCGTCCGCTCAACATGGTTTTCGTCACTCCCGTTCTTGTTTGACGAACTTGCTTACCGCGCGCGAAACTTGGACCCAGTCGTTAAGTTTTGGTAGCTCACTCGATATAATCTTTATTGATTTTTCGAAAGCCTTCGATCGCGTCCGTCATGATGGGATGATTAGGTTGTTAGCACACTACGGAGTATCCTCCATGTTATGCAATTGGATTCGTGATTTTTTGGACGGGAGATCATTTCAGGTGAGGGTTGGCAATAGCATGTCTTCTACTAGGTTAGTTAAATCCGGAGTTCCGCAAGGTACAGTCCTTGGTCCCTTGCTTTTTATTATATTTCTCAATGATCTTCTGTTACGCATAAACAGTCCCTGCCTGGCATTCGCAGACGATGTGAAAGTGTGGTGCGATAGCATCTCAGATCCTGATGGCCGGCATCTACAACATGATCTCCAGACAATCTACGACTGGAGCAGTGCTACCGGTATGACCATAAATGTAGATAAGTGCGTTCATATGAAACTCGGCAAATGTAAATCTGATCATGAATTCTATTTAGGATGTTATAAGCTTCACAACATTTCTGTTCATAGAGACCTAGGGATTATTTTGAATAACGACCTTAAAACACGACCGAATACCGATTATATCTACGGTAAAGCCATGAAGGCCTTGTATTGTATTAAGAAGACATTTAGTAAGCTGCATCGAAAATTATTTAAGCATATCTACTGTGCGTTAGTCCGTCCGCATGTGGAATACTGCATCGCATCAACTTTTCCATCCACCAAGGCTGAGATGAAAAAGACCGAGTCGATTTTACGTAGAGGAACCAAACTTTGCATTACATCTCTTTATTCTTACAATGAGCGCCTAGCTTGCTTAAAAATGCCTTCAACGGCCCAGAGGCTACTATATTTAGATCTTGTAGCGATGTGGCATTTGGTTCGTGGAAAAGAGGGGTTCCCATCCAATTCGATAAAATTGAGAAATTCGCGTCGCAGAGGTCACTCCCTTACGTTATTTAAATTCCCCCATGGCAAAATAAGGAGTGTGAGTAGGCTTTCCCACCGCGCATTGAATGTTTGGAATTCGCTGCCTGAAGACGTCGTCAATGCTACTAGCAATAGACACTTCAAGAAGATGCTGCTGAAGTGGATTGTGAACTCTAATTTGGATTCGTGGATGTATTTTAATTGATATTTTAAAATGTAATTTGTGAACAGTTGAAACAGCCATTTGCGGCTAGTAACTTGTACACTATAATAAATAATAATAATATTATCGACGAAGTCGAAACTAAAATCTTCAAGCATTGTTGGTATTGTGCGGATTAGTGTAAAATTCTTCAAGCAGCATCGACTATGAACTTTGTAGGCGCTAGCGACGATGTTGAAGATTGTTGGAAAGTTTTCCGTTCAGCAATGTGCGAAATAATAGAAAAATACGTTCCTACCAAGATCGTGCATAAAAATAAAAAAGTGAATCCTCCGTGGTTTAATAGAGAACTTAAATCAGAACTAAGACGAAGAAACCGACTGTTTAAATTAAGCTGCAAGGACAATACTTATCGACAGGAATACGTCAATTGTCGTAACTTTTTCGAAAAGCTTAAAAAACGCAAAAAATTTAACTACGAAATGAGAATAGCTGCGGATTTTCATAGTGCACCAAAACGATTTTGGGCTCACATACGTAGAAATAGGACAATTCCTCCTGCGATTTCGTCTCTTCGTATTAATGATAACTTTATCACATCGCCTCAAGATGTAGCCGATACGTTTGCGTCGACTTTTCAACTCGTAACTAATAACACAGAAATTAACCAGCAATCTCGTGTAAGCCATTCACGAAGTTATTTCGATGTTACTACCGAGGAGGTTTATAGTGAGTTAAATTCTTTACGAAATTCATCACCTGGTCCGGATGGATTACATCCCCAGATACTAAAGATATTATCAACATTTATTGCTTCACCGTTAGCTTATTTGTTTCAACTATCACTAGCTAAGTCAATTCTACCGTTAGATTGGAAAATCACCACTGTAGTGCCAGTCCACAAAAAAGGAGATCGTCACAATCCTGAAAATTATAGAGCAATAAGCATTACAAGTGTCGTATGTAGGATGTTAGAGCGCATATTGTATCGGCGATTACTATCCTATCTTGAATCATCGAACTTGTTAGATAATTCGCAACATGGTTTTCGTCCTGGACGTTCTTGCATGTCTAATCTTTTATGTGCACGCGAAGCATGGGTTGATGCAGTTGCGCAGGGTAATGCAATTGATGTCGTGTATTTTGACTTCAGTCGGCCCTTTGATAGGGTTCCACAATATGTTGATTGAGGCTCTTGCAGATTACGGAATTGAAATTCCTATTATTCGATGGATTCACGCTTTCCTATCTAATCGTTCTTTCAGAGTTCGAGTTGGAAATTGTCTATCTAGACAGTCAAATTTATCAATGGGTGTTCCTCAGTGATCACTGTTGGGTCCATTATTATTCGTCATATTTCTGAATAGTTTGCTACGCTCTCTAAAATGTAAAAAATTAGCATTCGCGGATGATCTTAAAATATGGAATGTCATTACATGCTATGCCGATATGCAACACTTACAAGATGACATAAATATGGTTAATAGGTGGAGCGAACTGACCGGAATCATGATTAACATTAGTAAATGTGTCCACCTCAGATTTGGTCGTAGTGATTTACCAAATGATTATTCTGTTTGCGGTGAGATTATTCCCACAAATTCGTATACAAAAGATCTTGGGATAATTGTTCAGAATTCGTTTAAAACCGACATCAATACTGAAAATATATGCAACACGTCGAGAAAAAATATTTACATGATCAAAAATACCTTTAGTTCGCTTCCACCGTCTCAGTTCTCACTATTATATAAGGCGTTGATCAGACCAATCATTGATTATGCTTCGCCGGCGACTTTTCCTTCTACGCGTGGTGAAATAAACCTATTAGAAAAGATTCTTCGCCGATTTTCCAAGCTATTATATTATATTTATATATTTATATATTATATTATTACTACAGGTCATAGCCATAAGGCTGTTTTGACCGCTCACATAAAAAACAAATAAATACAAGAAAAAAATCAAAAAACATCATTCAGTATATATATATATATATATATATATATATATATATATATATATATATATATATATATATATATATCAGAACCATGGGTACTGCAGCAACCACCATTCGTTCTCATTTCGAATCCAGTTCTTTATATTGGATTTAAATTCATTGATTGTATGCACCGCAACGACATCAATTGGAAGACGATTCCAAATATTCACCGCTCAATGAGACAGTCGGAAATGACGAGGGTATTTTCCGTGCTCATGTACTACTAGTACTTTCGAGTGCCCTCTATGTTCATCCCGTTCATTGAGTTCAACTCTATTTGCTGGAAAATTTTCATCTTTATTAACTAGTCGATACATAGCTAGAAAGTCGAAAAGAAGGAACCTTTCACGCACTGTCGGCATATTCAAACTTTTTATTCGTGCCTCATAGGGAAGATATCGTACCTGAGGACATAATTTCGTAAACCGTCGAAGTATGCGCTCTAATTGATCAAGTTCTGTACGCGTACACGGAAAGACTACTGGCGACACATATTCTAATATCGGTCTTATAAGAGCATTATATAAACGCACAACACAAACGGGAGATAAATCTTTAAAGCAATTTTTGACAATATAGGTCATTCTTCTTGCTGCGTTACAAATCCTATCAGTGTTAGCACGTGTTTTTAGATTGTTTTGAACAATTATACCAAGATCCAGAATGGACTGCGTGGAAACAACAAACTCATCGCCAATAAAATATTCTTGACTCACATTGCTATGACCTAATCTCATATGTGCACACTTTTTAATATTCAATGAAATTCCAGTGTTTAAAGACATTCGATAAACAATGTTTAGGATATTTTAAAAGTCATTTCGATCCTTGTTGGTTTTAATCAATTTCCATACCTTTACATCTTCGGCAAAAGCTAAAACACTACAATCCTCAATTAAATCTAGTAGCTGATTTATAAATATGTTAAACAACAAGGGTCCTAAGACTGATCCCTGTGGTACTCCTGAGGTGATAGGACGATAAGACGATAGGCATTGACCTACACGAACAGCAAAGGATCTATCTTTAAGAAAATCTTGAATCCAGCTTATAATGGAGCGATTGACTTTATAAGACTCAAGGGTGGAAATTAGCATTTTGTGGGGCACCCTATCAAAAGCCCGACTAAAGTCAAGAAATATTACGTCGATACAGTACCCGTTAGCAACATGTCCAACCCAATCTTCACGAGCATGTAATAAGTTTGTAAGACATGAACACCGAGGGCGAAATCCATGCTGTGCATTATTGAGAATTCTCAGCGAACTCAAATGATCATATATGCGTCTGTTTAGTATGCGCTCAATCATTTTGCATACAACACTAGTTAGACTTATTGCCCTGTAGTTATTTAGATCATCTTTTTCACCATTTTTATAAATTGGTACTACAATTGCTTTTTTCCAGGCAGCAGGTAACTTCGAAATGCGCAAGCTCAGCTCAAATATGGAGGCTAATGGCTCAGCCAGAACAGGAGCAAGTAACTTAAGAAGTTTGGGGTGAATATCATCGGGGCTTGCCGCTGATGATCTAGATAACCTAGCCAATTCAACAAAAACCTCATGTGCTGTTATCGTTAAAACTGAAGAACCAATTTCTACCTGTTGTGATGCTGCATCTCCACGTATGCTAGAGAAAGGATCTGGTGTTAGCTCAAAAGCGGATGCAAACACTTCTGCCATGCTGTCTGGCGATGTCACTCGAGTGTTACCGTCTCTTAAAGATGAAATAGCTGGTAGCAGAGCTCTGGATCCTTTCACATAAGTCCAAATTTTTTTGGTTCTGTATCAATTTGTAAAGCTAATTGATCTTCAAAACTTTGCCTTTTTGTAATCTTAAGGCGATTGACGAAATTTCGGAACATTGTATACCGCTTTTTAAAATTATTCCGATGACGGCTTAGTTCAAATAGACGATTCCTATGTTTGAGAGCATATCGCAATTCAGTGTCAAACCAAGGAGGGTATTTAGCTTTACTTTTTGGTACTCTACGGAGTGGTGCAAACTTATCTGCAAGAGCTACTAAACCTGATTCAATAACATGCCACCTTACCTCAATGTCTTCACTAGCACAGTTGAATGATTTTCTTAGTGCCGCCTCTCGTAATGAGTCTTCATCAATTTGTTGCCAAGATCTTTTCAACACTATCAAATTTTCCAGTTTTGGGATCATACACCTAGAAAAATAATTGAATAAGATCGTGCAATGATCGCTCAATCCAATAGGACTCTGATAGCTCATATTACCCACACTTGTAATTAATTTGGAAAATACCAAATCTAGACAGGATTCCTGGTTTTGCGCGAATCTGGTGGACGACTGCACATGTTGCTCTAACATGTGATCATTTGTAAGAAAATTCCACAAATCCACATCTGACTTGGAAGAACTACTATCCAAAACATAATTCCCGATGTGACCAGCTGAGGGTATATTAAAATCGCCAACTAGTAGATATTCTTCAAGCTCAGAACAGTGACTAATTAGTGTAGAGAATTCATGACTTAATACGGATGATTGCGGCGACCTGTAGCACACGGCAATACCTAAGGAACCTCCGAAGTGTGAAACAATGACTGAGAGAAACTCACACGTGCCCAGTTCATTTTTAAAATTACGAGTGGAAGTAATGTTTAAGGATGTCGTAATATATAGCGCAACACCTCCACCCTTCCGAGACTCTCTATCAGCTCTCACCAAATTATATCCCATAATAGCAATTAAACCATCGGGAATATCACGATGCAGCCATATTTTAGTGAGAGCCAGGATCGCTGGTTTATTTAAGATGACCCATGCCTTAAGTTTATCAAATTTTGGTAAAATACTCCTTAAATTAGTATAGGCGACACTAATACCAGAAGCAGAGGGTAATTGAGTAGTAATGTTGGATGTGATATCAATGCGCGCTAGATTTCCTAATTGTAAAAAGGAATCCCTCGAAGAACTCTCCAAACTCACCAACGCACGAATGGTCGCCGACGAACTACTCGAAAATTTCTTATCATTAGATCAGTATCTCCATTCGATCTTCTAAATGCTAGATTAGCACGAGCATTATTAAGCAACAATCTTTCCTCAACCGAGAGATCTTTAAAAATTTTTGTCGTCTTACCTTTCAAGCGATAACCTCTAGCTAAAACTGCTCTTGTATTATCTGCAGAATCAAATACTACTTTAAGTAATCGTGGTTTATGTTGTGCTTTTTTACCAAGACGAAATAAGCTTTTGACATTGAGACTACGCGCAATATCCTCTTCACCCTGAACGAATATATCCGAAAAGACCTTACGAATAGAAACTACGTCATCATCCACACGGGTCTGAACGTTGTCTGCAGAAGATTCAGTGATGTTAGCAAAAATTACGCAATTATTTCTGTTTCTAGCACGATTCCTAATATTGATAATTTCAACACGTCTTATCTGTCAAATCCTTGGATTTCAGTTCATTTTCATTTCCGACTGCCACATCATCGCACACTCTATCATCGTCTCTTGTCTGCGTTCTACTTAAAGGCTGCTTCAATACATTCTTTGGTCGAACAGGAGTAGAAATCAATATATTGTGGTTCTTAGGACTGTGTTCCGCGAATATGTCAGATAAAGGTGAAGGCCATTTAGGAATATTCTTAGGTGTAACTTTATCCTTGTCGTTTGCCATCACAGTGCTGTCATTGATATTTCTTCTTTGTTTATACACCGTCCATGAATGTTTATGTCCTCGTGTCCAAATGCGAATCGAACTTGAAGCATATATTACGTCTGCTTCCTTATTTGAATTGACGTGTAACGACATCGGCGTAGTGATTTTGCTCTGGCATATGCTAGATTCTTTGTCAATAACTTGTTCTTGAAACCTACGTGTCTTTAAGTTAAAATGATCATTGTCCTTTGCTGATACGTCATCATCGACGTATCAGCAAAGTGGTGCCGAGCTCTCATGCGGCACCAAGCTCTCATGGTGCCGCATGAGAGCTTGGTAGCATTACTATTTAACTACGGCATTCCTGTAATGTTGTGTAATTGGATTCAAGATTTCCTACGTCATCGTTTCTTTAGGGTGAGAGTTGGCACCCATCTTTCCACTTCCAGACGCGTTTACTGTGGTGTTCCGCAAGGTACCGTACTAGGACCTCTGCTGTTTATTGTGTTCCTTAACGATTTGTTGCTGCGGATTCAGAGTCCCTGTCTTGCTTTTGCTGACGACCTCAAAATATGGTCTGTAGATGATATTGATCCGCTTGGCATTTCCCTGCAGGAAGACCTTAATGAAATATATCAATGGAGTGAGGCTACTGGTATGAAGATCAATGTTGACAAATGCGGCCACATGAAATTAGGAAGGCGTTGCGATGACCGTCGTTTTCGCCTCGGAACTTCAATTCTTAATGTCGTCATGGAGTATAGGGATCTGGGTGTCATGGTGCATATGACATTGAAATCCTGATCAAATACAGAGTTTGCCCATAGCAAGGCTTTGCGAGCTATGTACTGCGTCAAAAATGCATTTAATCGTATTAATCCATACGTCTTCAAACGGCTTTACTGCGCTCTTGTTCGCCCGCATATAGAGTACTGCGTGCAAGCAGTTTTTCCATACACTAAGAAAGAGTTCAATAGACTAGAGTCAATCCTTCGTAGAGGTTCTCGAATGTGTATGGATGGATCATATTCATATCGTGAACGGCTTGAATTTCTAAAGATACCATCTTTGGGTCAGAGGCTATATTACCTAGACCTTGTTGCATTATGGCGAATGGTAAATGGGATAGATGGTTTTCCCTCGTGCTATGTTAAAGTTTGTTCTCAGACGCATCGTGGCCACCCGTTGAAACTATTTAAGTTTCCCCATGGTAAAGTAGTGAGTTTGGCTAGGCTCTCACATCGAGCATTAAACGCCTGGAACACGTTGCCAGGAGAAATAGCATGTACCAAGGACTTATCTCAATTTAAAGTTCAACTTCGTCAGTGGATTAACGATCATGGCATTCCGAATGTATACAATATTATGTAACCGCTATTAACTTTTTTTTCTTCTTTTCTTTTCTTTTTTATTTCCTATGTGATCAGTTGAAAGCCATTTGGCTATAACTTGTAATACTAATAATATCAATGAACTACAAAATACGATTGACGCAGTACAAAAACCACATATGAATTTTCTTCTACTCAAAGTATCAGCATCTTTATGTGGTACAGTTACTGTAGTCCAAACATTGCAGTTATCACCATCACATCCTACTTGTCTTGATATGAATTCAGGAATGTCGTTTCCCTTACGTCTGCCCATAATTGTAATTGTATATGGTTATTGTGTATTTATGCGATTTTCTTCCAATATAGAAATATTGTTCCAATATAGATATACTTCCGTTGAAGTAATCGTTAAAGTAATCGTTGTAATCGATGTAATCGTTGTAAACGTTGAAATCGTAGTAATCGTAGTAATATAGTGTTGAAGTAATCGTAACACCGAGTATCTGTTATTGTAAGTAGTTTATTAAGCAGCCAAGAAAGTTGTATTGTATGTTATTTCATTGTAATTTGTGTAAGTAGTTTATTAAGCAGCCAAGTAAGTTCAAACTCAAACTATGTTCTGGTCTTTGGAACATCGCCTACTGTGATAGACTAAGCCAACTAAATATTACTTCAGTTTACACGAGATATGTGTACAATGATTTATTACAGTTATGGCGAATGATCCATGTATTTCCTGGTTATCCATCGGAATCCGTTATTCTAAATGATCGCCCGAGCCACAGAGGACACTCTTTATCAGTTGTTGTGCAATCACACGGGAAATGTCATAGATACTTGCGATTATCTCACAGAGCGGTAAACCTATGGAACCGATTGCCGAATTCGATCGTGTCTATGGCACAGTACAAATCTTTCCAGAATGCGCTGTGCATGTGGATAAAAATAGAAGATTCTTTGCAGGAAATATATAACTATATGTGACAATTTATTATTGCTGAACTACTTTTTTTCTTTCTTTTTTTTCTTTTCTTTTCTTAATATTGTGATCAGACAAAATGACTCGTTTATGTGTCAAAGTCTTGTAATAAATAATAATAATAATTTAAATTTCAAACTTTACCTACACTATGCTGCAAAAAAATGAAAGATGTTTTTTAAACGTCTAATAAAGGTCTTTCGTTTTTTATATTTTTTTCTTGCCTAGTTGTGTCCGCCTTTCGGAAATGTTGCCATTTTGCGAACCCTGTGGTTAATATGCGAATGATCTAATAAAATTGAGCAGCGTTCAAAACAATATTGCTATCCATATAAAGCAGATTAAAGCGAATGAATAAAAACTAATTGGTTGTATACCTGACCACTGGAAATAGACACTCGCAAATGCATTATCTAAAATTGCATCTGCATAGCTTAATGCATCACAAACACAGCGCATTTACAAAAACCTTAATAAGAATGAATTTATTGGTGCAATAGCATGAGGATATGGTTGGACCAAAGTTTATAAATCCAAAAAAACGCGGATGTGGATAAGCAGCTACAACAATTCACAAACTTTCTTTTCCTCATGGTGGCGGTCCGACAAGACGACATAACTGCATTGGCAATACAGTTTTCGATATGTTGTCTCCGATTTGCTCTCATTTATAACTAGAACCCGTCCTTCCCGAAAACATTCGTTTTGAGAAGAGCACAACAATGATCCTCAAGCACGGCTGGATGTGAGTAGTTAAGGCCTTTTTGGAAGTTAGATTGAGTGCACATTCTATAAATTAAATCAGCTAACTGAGTCTACGTATTGTTATATAATTATAAAATAAACAAAACATAATAATGCTAAATCATTGTGCGGTACAATAGGCAAACGAATCTGCATTGAGGTGAAGGAAGTACCTCGATCCGTGTGAATACAATTAGGTAGTCCGAAAATCGAGAATATTTGATCAAGACACTTGATGACTGTAGAAGATAAAGTGTCACTTGTTGCAAAAGCGAAGGGAAACCTCGAGTACTCGTCGATGATGACTAATATGTAGTTGTTTCTATTGGTACTCGGTAGAGGACCCTTGAAGTGAATCGAAAGGCGTTCGAATGGTTGAGTAGATTTAATTAGCGTCCCCATGCGTGGCTTGTAGTATCGAGGTTTGATTTCATGACAACTTTGACAATTGCTTGCTATCGCACGCACTTCGGAAATAGTATACTTCGGAAATCATATAATGATATATGATTTTCTATTAACTAATCTGTATTGTGTTGTTTTAGATTGATTTTGATAAAGCTTATCTTGGAAAGCTCTCTTTTATTACAATTTATCAAAATCAATGGAGAAGTTCTTGAAGCCTCAAATATTTGCAAGCGATCCTGATAGCAGTTCTTCCTCTCAAGAATGGTCTCATTGGAAGTCAAAATTTCAATCGTTTATTTCTTGTTTGGATAGCCCATCTGATGCGCGACAACTTTCCTTGTTGGTAAATCTGTTATCGACGCGATTATACTTGCCGATTTCAAAATGTACAACTTTTGTGGAGGCTGTCTTTATACTCGATGGTATACTGCTCCATCCAATCAACTCAGTTTTTGCTCGGTATAAACTTCACAGTTCAACACAAACCGACAATCAGACGTTGTCGCAGTATGTTCGTCAATTGGAGGCGCTTGCGGATGAATGCGATTTCAAAGATGTGGTTGCATTAGAGAATAGAAAACAGCATATTCTTGATTCTTTCGTACAGGGCATCCGATCGTCATACATTCGCCAGCGACTGTTGGAAAATAAAGCCAACTCGCTCGAAGAAATGTTGACACTTGCATACGCGTTAGAATCCGCACAAGTTCAATCCGATCAATTTCGCACAACTGAAAATCAAAGCGACATATCGCTAAATCATTCATCGTCGGCATCGATTAACAAAATCGAAATTCGTCCTTCAAACACTAAAGAATCGGTATTACACACGAATCAACTTAATTGTTACTTTTGTGGTCGAGCTCGTCATTATCGCACTGCTTGTCCTGCTAAAAATGCTACTTGCTATCAATGTGGAAAAAAAGGACATTTTGCATCAGTGTGTAAGTCATCGAAAACTTTGCATATCACTGCGACCCTGGAACGCCTTTCGTCTCGCATCTCTCCACGTTTGTCAAATCAACTGATGAAATGCACTGAGACAGTAGAAATTCAATCTCAACAAATTGTGGCACTTATTGATACTGGTAGCACGCACAATTTTATCGATTCTTCGACTGTACACTTATTAAATCTTTCAAAATTGAAGTGCAATGAACACGTAGTAATGGCTATGAAATCAACAACTAAGCAAATCACCGAATATTGTATCGTAGATATGGTTTTTAATGGAATCTCATATAAAACTGTAAAGTTTTTCGCGATGGATAGATTATGTTTTCCGGTAATTATTGGTCTCGATTTTTTGTTAAAATTGAAATCTCTTACTTTAAATTTTAATGGACAGTCATCATCGGTGCAAATCAATCACATTCAGTCTGCCAAACTAGAAGCTCCTGACCTATTTCCTAATCTGTCTTCAAATGTAAAACCCATTGCATCAAAATCTAGACGTTATAATTATGATGATCTCGGTTTTATACGAAAGGAGATTCAAAATTTGCAAAACGATGGAATAATTGAGCAAAGCAGATCACCGTGGAGATCTCAAGTACTTGTCGTTCGTTCTCAGCTTCACAAGCCACGAATGGTTATAGATTATTCCCGTACAATCAATTACTATACTCAATTAGACGCATACCCCTTACCGAATATTCAAGCGATTATAGACAGGGTATCGACTTTTAAAGTTTTTTCAAGACTTGATTTATCGTCTGCCTATCATCAAGTATCTATTCGAAAGCAAGATAGACCGTACACAGCCTTTGAAGCCAATGGACGTCTGTGGCAATTTTGTCGATTGCCCTTCGGTATTACTAATGCTGTTCCCTGTTTTCAACGACTGATGGATTCAGTTATCGAAGAAAAGAATTTGACGGGAACATATGCTTATCTAGATGACATTATAATTTGCGGTAATACTGTCGAAGAACATAACGAACGTCTAAATTGTTTCATGAAAATTGCCAATTCGCTAAATCTGACAATTTCAAAGCAAAAGTCTGAATACCAATTAGAAACGATTTGTTTTTTGGGCTACTTAATTTCGCAAGGCACTATCCGTCCTGACCCGAGCAGAGTTAAACCACTAATGGAGATGCAAAATCCACACGATCAGAAGTCGTTAAAAAGTATGTGTGGAATGTTCGCTCATTATGCAAAGTGGATCGAGAACTTTTCACTCAAAATTAAGCCTCTATTAAATGTTATTTTGTTTCCACTCAATGATGAAGTGACATGTGCGATAAAAAATCTTAAAAACGATATTGCATCTGCATCACTTGCAGCTATTGACCCTTATAAAGAATTTGTCGTTGAGACCGATGCATCGAATTGTGCTATTGGTGCTATACTAAGTCAAGATTCTCGACCTGTTGCGTTTTTCTCCCGATCGCTTTCAAACTCACAACGAAAACAATCAGCTATAGAACTAGAGGCAATGGCAGTTGTCGAAAGCGTTCGATATTGGAGACACCATCTCACAAATCGTCCTTTTAAGTTAATAACAGATCAAAGATCTGTTAGCATGATGTTTGGAAATCATAAATGCAGCAAAATCAAAGCTGATAAATTTGCACGTTGGAAGATTGAATTGTCACCTTATCGCTTCGACATTATTTACAGACCCGGATCGCAGAATGAATGTGCGGACGCCCTGTCACGAGATAATGCAATTTTGTGCAATGCTAATGTCTCCCATTTGTATCAATTACATGATAAACTCTGCCATGCCGGTATAATCCGTTTGCACCATTACGTTAAAACGATGAATTTACCATATGGAATAGACGATATTCGCGAGATGGTTGGAAAATGTAAAATATGCCGTCGTCTTAAACCTCGCTTTTATCAACCAGCAGCAATGGGACAGCTAGTCAAGGCCACTAGACCATTTGAAAGGCTGAATATCGATTTCAAAGGTCCTATGCCTTCAAACAATGAAAACATTTATGCCTTGTGTATCATCGATGAATATTCAAGGTTCCCATTCGTATTTCCCTGCAGAGATATGTCGTCTACCACTGTAATCAAGTGTCTGAAGTCGCTATTTTGCATGTTCGGTCCACCAGCTTACATACACAGCGATCGTGGAAAATCCTTTATGTCAAACGAACTACGAGAATTTTTGTTTTCACATGGTACTGCACAGAGTCATTCGAGTGCTTATCATCCACAGGGAAACGGACTTGTCGAACGATACAATGGGATCATTTGGTCGTCTATAACAGCTTCGTTGGAATCGTGCAATTTGCCTATAGAAAATTGGCAGGATATGTTACCTCAAGCGCTCAATGCAGTTCGTAGTTTACTCTCGACCAGTACCAATTTTACACCACATGAACGAATGTTTGGTTTTCAGCGTCGAATGATAAATATCAATGATTTGCCACATTGGCTTATTCCAAATTCATCTGTTTGGATGAAGAATGATAGAGCTGGCAAATATGACAATAAAGTTGATGAAGCTATTGTGATAGCATCCAATCCTTATTATAGTCGTGTCTCTAGAGATGATGGAAAGATCGTGACTGTTTCAAATAGTAAATTAGCACAAGGAGAAGGATCCATCGAAACAAACGAAAATAACCCTGAAGCGTCTATCAACGATTTTTATCGGGATACCAGCAATGTACATTCGCAAAATTCGATCGACACATGTTCTCAAAATGACGAGTGTACCGAGAATATAAATCGCTTAGACGACAATCATACAACTTGCAAACCGACGCGACAGAGACGACTACCTTCGTATTTACGCGACTACGAAGTTGAGCTACATTCAATAGAAAAAGGCGAGAAGAATGATATATGATTTTCTATTAACTAATCTGTATTGTGTTGTTTTAGATTGATTTTGATAAAGCTTATCTTGGAAAGCTCTCTTTTATTACAAAGGCAAGTAACGAAATTTAACGAAATGCCCAAATCGAGTGATTCCTGGATGGCACAGTTGATTGTGAATTACTCTGAGCTTCGAAACATGAGCAGATACATTATTAACAGTCCAACGAGACAATGTGTCTGCAGCAGTATTTTCATTACCTCGTCGGTACACAATATCGAAATGGAATCCGGCGAGCTCAAGACGCCAGCGCTCCAATTTGTCGTTTTTTATCTTGCTCCTTGCAGACTTGGAGAATATAAATGACACAGCCCTCTGATCAGTAATAATTGTAAACGGTCTTCCAAAAAGGTAATGACGCCAAAACCTGACTAATTCTAGAATTGCGAGAGCCTCCTTCTCGATTGCAGCGTATGGTTTGCATTCTTATCCAAGGTTCGCGAGAAAAAAGCAACTGGTTTATTGTTTTGTGATAGTGTTGCACCTATGGCATAGTCAGAAGCGTCAGACTCGAGAGTAAAGGGCGTAGTAAAGTCGATGACAGAAAGAGCGGATGTCGATAGGCGCTGTTTGGGTAATTTGAAAGCGTGACGAGCATCTGTCGATAAAGGGAACTTAGAGCTTGCTAAGGGTTGAACGATTTTCGAAAAGTAATAAATCCAACTCGAGTAATGTGTGAATATGCCGATTACTCGTTTCAGCTGAGGAGGGTTCTTAGGTTCGGACAGTTCCATTAAAGGTTGTACTGGATCTTGATCAGGTGCTATTTGACCTTCATAAATGTAATAGCCGCGAAGCATATTTGTTTACTGCCAAAGACACACTTATCGTTGTTCAACTGCAAGTCTGAAAATCGAACAGGTGGATATACGATCAACAATGTCATCGATTCATGGTAGTGGAAATGCGTCCAACAATGTAAATCTATTTATAGTCATGCTATAGTCCACAACTAATCGTGTTTTTTGTTGGGTCTAAACGAGCACAACTTGAGCTCTCCATGGCGAATTGCTTCGCTCAATGGTACCATCTCGTAGTAGCTGTTTAATTTCAGCGTCTATACAAGTGATGACGCTTCGCAAGTTTGTGAGTGTGCAGCAGTCCATTCTAATTTAAAGTGTTATTTTTGTGGTAACTTAAGACATTCTCGAACTTCCTGCCCAGCGCAAAACGCTGTATGTCGAAAGAACGAGACTTGAGCGTCTCGTTCTCAAGCAAGTTAATACATATCTCTTTTCCTCTAACTTGTTTCCTCCCTTCCAAGCCGCTTTTCGCTCTAATCACTCTACTGAAATTGCCTGTCTTAAAGTTTATAATGACTTACTCATCTCGCGCGATCATAAATTATGTAGTGTCATAGTTTCTCTTGATCTATCGTCTGCTTTTGACATCGTCGATCACTCGATTCTTCTACATCGCCTTCGTCATGATTATGGCTTCTCTTTACCCACTGTATCATGGTTTTCTTCATATCTATCAAACCGTACATTTCGCGTATATTCTAACTCTTCTCTCTCCCATCCTTCATCCATTCCGACCGGTGTTCCACAAGGCTCCGTATTAGGCCCTATACTTTTCTCTCTTCTTCTCGGTGACTTGTCTTCGATTTCTCATAAATTTAACTTCCATGTTATGCAATATGCTGATGACATTCTCATATATGCTCACGCACCTGCTTATCGTATTCATGATCGTAGTATTTCTGTTTACAGCTGTCTTGTCTCAATTTCAAACCATCTTTCTTCCCTTCGCCTTTCTCTGAATCCTGATAAATCTAAAATTATGTGGATCCTACCTCGAAGCTTCGGCGTAGAACCTCCTTCCGTATCACTAAATTCTACAATTCTTCCTATCGTTGATAATCTTGTTTTCCTAGGCTTTCATTTCGACAACCGACTTTCACTTAAACCTTTCGTTAGTGATAAAGTACGCTCATCTACCTTGATACTCCGCAATCTCCGTCAAGTTCGTAGATTGATCGATTTCCCTTCTTGTATGACTCTCATATCTTCTCTTCTTTTCTCAAGACTTGATTACTGTCTTAGTCTATTTTCCAACTCACCTAAATCCACTCTTCTTCCTTTACAACACATCATCAACGCTGCCGTTCGAGTTTTCCTCCATCTTCGTCGTTTTGATCATACATCCCACTATCTTGTTTCTCTTGATTGGCCTACCATTTATTTTCGTGTTCAAATTCGTCTTCTTATCGTTGCTTTCCGCCCTATAACTTCTCATACCCCTTCATTTCTCAACCTTCCTTTTCTCGACAATTCTCGTACTGTGTATTGTGCTCTGCGTTCCCGTAATTCCCTTCTTTTACATGTCCCAATCTACTCTACCTCTTTTGGCTTCCGCTCTTTCGTTGTGGCTGCTCCTCTCTTGTGGAATCAACTGCCTATTCATATCCGCCAATCAACATCTATGCCGTGCTTCAAACGCCAAATCCAATTCCATTTCAAAAATTAACTAATTATCTGTGACTTTTGATGTTCTTTTTTTGTTTGTTAGTGGTCATGTAAGCGTGCATTTTGCACGCATTTGCCACGTTAAATAAATTATTGTATTATTATTATTTATTATTTGGTGAGATTTCGTTGATCGATACGAACTCACTGACTTGTTGAGATGTTGTTGAAGTAGTCTCTTTGAATGTTAGGGCTTGCTTGTGAGCAGATTCGATAATGCGTGCGTTCTTATAAGCGTCTTCCTTTGTTAACGTTGAAGATTCTAAAAGTCTTTCGCGTATCATTCGAGATGATATACCAGCGACAAAAGCGTCACGCAGAAAGTAATCACGATGCTCTTCTGCTGAAACAGGCTGTCACAATGTTTAACCGACTGTTTATGCGCTATTGTTCTCAGCAGTTGTCTTGCCTTCGTTCCGCAACCACCCGGCGTTGAAAATACTACTGGGATAAAGTAACTTTCAATATGAGTAATCCGTTCATCGTATTTTGAAATCTTTCGGTTTTCGTGGTATTCATATACGCTGCTAGATGCTCGCTGATAGGACGGTGCAAGTGTGTTAAATGAGCAAATGTCCATGAAGGATCGCTCCGTCCTATCTCCGTATAGATCATTGCATGCAATGTCTAGTCTCGCTTCTGGATCTCGAGTGGTGGTTTCTCTTTCAAATGTCGTAGAATCAGACAAAGGCTGTAGTCGAGGCTCAACACTAACATCTGGACAAACTTCCGTCAATATGTATGCTATGGTGTCCCGTAACATATTGTGCTGTATGATCGTGAGGCCTCCGATTTTGCATTAAAGAACGTGCGCCAAGTCAAATAGAGCTCCAAATCCGCATCGGTTCGGACAGTCATCATGAAGTGTGTTATATCTTATGGATAATGCATCTCTGAACTCAATGCTGATCATACGACATCAAGAGCTTTCAAACGGTTTCCGCTCAGCCACGAAGACGCACCGCGCCCAGAGGCATATTGAAGCAAGTGTTTCCATTTCCCATTCGTTTGATCATGAAGTTCTCTCAACTCTTCTTCGTACATTTGCTCACGTGCCGCCCCTATGCCTTTTCTAATGGCATCTTGTGTTATGGTCAAATCACTTGCTTGATTGAAATCAATCAATGGTGTGCACATCGCGTAAGAGTTAGCGTATTCTGTTCCTGCTATATGATATGGATCCACTACGCCTAAACATCCCTTTCTCAATGGGAGAGATGAAATATGTTCAGCTTCTTTAGATATTATCTTGGTTCCGATTATTGAGGGGATTAGCTTTTGAAATATCTGTTGCCTTAGTGGTTTTAGAAGGGAGGCGTTAATATCCACAGTGCGTAGTAAGTGTGTCCACTTGAACTGCATGGAATGTGTCAACGCGGAATATGCCAACTGTACATCTGATTCAGCTACTTGTCGGAGTCGTTCAATCATATCTTCCCATTTCTGAGTTTTGGTGTTGACAAAAGATTCTTCAAACTGCGGAATTCCAATTGGAGATCCCAATATAACTGCTCCATCGTTAATCACATCTAGACCCGTTAGTTTAAACACTTTGTTGGCGTGAGTTCTGTTCCAGGGATGTGTTAGGACCTTACATTTAGATTTGTTTGTTTCGAACCCAAACATTGGCCCTACTTTGTCCAAGAGATTCCATAGTTGAACGAGACTTTCTGCCCGTCCAACACAACTGGCATCATCAACATACCATCTATGTCTGACTAGTGGAGCGTGTTCTTTTAGCTTGTGGATCAATGGTAGACTGTATGCACCAAAGGGTAACATTGCTAAGGGATCTCCCTGCGTAAAACCATCCTTAGACATTAGTAAATCTTCTTCCATTAAGAGTCTCGAATGTTTTTTTATACGTGTTGTTTAGGATTTTATCGGGACTGGAACATACATATCGAATATTACGTAAAGACAGCGTAATATCTTATAATATTTTTTGATTATTATAATCACACAATATAAGGTAACCCGCAAATGGGTCCGAAATATTAAATAAAAATTAAATTTTTAGGTTATATAAGTTTTCGTCACATTGGACAATTGATTGCAGATCTGTCACATTTCGTTATACTCCGGTTACACAGTTTGTCCAATACCGGCGCGAGCAGGATGACCTCTAGTTGAGCGTGCCGCCCTGATACACATCGATGCAGACTTGGCCATATTACGCTTATTTGCGAGCGTAATGTTTTTATTATATCGCTGTACATGTGTAATCCTTTGCCTGCCTTTAGCGACGCAATTCTATTGATTGTAATGTTCGCCGCCGGTCCTATTGCCCCGTTTCCGGTAATGACAAACGGGATGAATCAAGCTCTTTCATACCAGCTCACCCTCTCCTCGTACTTAGCCCGCTTTCGTGTCTCGTGATATTGGAATGGTGTGGAGTTGTTGTCAGAAGCATTTGACGGGCCTGATGATTAAAAGAGCAAAAGTCCAACATGGACCGCTCGGTCTAACTTCCAAACAATCCACGATATTCAACGTTTAGTCTGGCATCTCGATCTAGTGTTGTTGATGCTCTTTCGAAAACAACATTTTCATCGAGTGGCTGAAGTACTGGCTCGATTGCTACCGCAGAGCAGACATTTGACAATTCTTTTGCAACGAGGTCCCTCAGAATGTTATGCCTGATAGTTGGCAACCCTCCCGTCTGGCAGGAAAGATTGTGAATTATGCTGAAATCATCTCCGCATTGACATTTGTGTGGGTCAAAAGGAGGATTTCAGCCGTAACGTGCTGCCAAGGCATCGCGAAATTCAACCGGGCTTAGGTTCAGATTTTCCTTGCGTAGTGGTTTGCAAGATAGCCACGCGGACGCCCCCTTAACTTTCGCAAGACACAGACGTACTCCGATGGAATCACTGTTGTTCAGTATTTGCTGTCTTATTTGGGCATTGACTTGTGTCTAATTCTTAATACGAGTTATTAAATTATTTTGACGTGATCGGAGTTCATTCCCTATAAAGCCATCTAGTAATTGTTCGCTTAGTCTCCTAGAACGGTCCTAATCCAATTTGGGATTAGAGGAAGTATCATTTATACCAAGTGCTCCTTCATTCAAAGGTAAGAAACAAACTAATTGCCTAACTTCATTTAGTTCGATCCTAATAATGGCAGGTATAAGATTCTGTTTAATATAAAGTGTCAGCTCATCGTAAGCGCCATAAGAGGTGAGACATGAACGTCTGATAAAGGCCCATTTAAATTGCAACGATTGTGTAAAAGCGGTATAAGCAATTAGGGGTTTCTCTTTTGCAATCTCGATTAGTCTGCTTACCAGCATCTTCCATTCTTTGACCTTCGACTTGACAAATTTGTCAGTGTAGGCTATAGTGCCAATAGCAGACC
>WNNJ02003127.1:0-141342 GCA_012934845.2 Pomphorhynchus laevis
CATGAAGGAAGGATTCTGTAGCTGGTTTTCAATGCGAAAGTCACCTTGTGTGACCTAGCAACTATTCATATATATATATATATATATATATATATATATATATATATATATATATATATATATATATATATATATATATATATATATATATACACTATGTTTTGCTCATGACGAGGCATAAACACCAGGCAGCATTCTATATTTCCTCATCAGACTAAGAAATAGAACCGAATTATTCTAGCAATATTCAAAGTCGCTACGTATGCCCAGTCATCATATGTGTTACGACAAACTTCATTAACGGTAGACGCGTTTCGCTCTAATGGAGCTCATCAGTACCGTGACTTTAATAATCATCCATAGGCACTTTAACACACGCTTAAACAGTGTTTAAAGTTCGAAAAGCAGAACTACCCTTAATCTGAATCATCAGAGGGAATTTAGCATAAGCTCTGTGCATGGCAGTGCGTATTGCAGTATAACCATGCATCAGGCACTAAATTCCTTTTAATAGAAATGCTGTTTAACAGGTGCACTTTAAAGTGTACAAACATATAAAATATAATCTGTTGTTATATATACAACCGTAAATGCTGCCAAAAATCGGAGTTTGATTTCTAACAAAGCATAATTCTTTATCACTCCTATACGAGCTGATTTAGTAGCCGCCAGCACTCATCAGTAGGGTGAACTATTATCAGTCGTTTCGTCTGCCTTGTGATAAATAAGTCTGTTCTACATGTAAATTATTTATTAAACGTATTATCTCCTTTCCAGGCTTTCTTCATAAGTTATTAGTATTCATAATATATCTGATAATAATATATTAAGAATATAAGATATATATAAAGATTATATCCTATATTTTATAATTTTATAATATTCAAAAATTTATGACTGCATTTTAAATACAGCGACTTTAATATACAATAAATTAATATTTAAATGTATTATTAAAATAATAAAATTATTAAATAATTATTAATAATTATTTAATTATTAATTTAAATCAATAATTAAATTATTATTAAATTTAATATTTAATCATTTTATCAGTAAAATCATCGTTAAAAACCTTCACTAGTTTTAATTTTAATAAAATGATTAACGCTTAGCAGTGAATAAGGTTTACAATTAATAAGCTAGCGCATGTAAAGATATTTCGTTGTTGAAAAATAGTTGATTTAGATACATTTATATTTGATTGAGGGAATCAACAAATGAATTTGATAAGCAATTTTTTAAATTTCACTATTTATTGCATCTGTGTCATTTATATAGCTGCTAACAAATAAATAATATTTCTCTATAAAAATATTATATTTCTAAAGCAAAATATATATTTGGTCTAGCATAATGTAAAATTGAAAAACTATTAATTTAAATATTTGATTTATTTGTTTTTAATATAATTTAAAATTGTGTTATTTAAATTAGTTTATTAATCTGGATCAAGGTGAATATCTCTACAGAAGATGGATCCAAATAAAGTTTTTATTGAGATATCAACAAAATGCTTACGAATCTTAGAAATATTTGTGGAGGTAAATTGCAGAGATATTCGTAAGATCCTAACGTCTAAGTTACTTACCAACTTGCCAACTTCAGGATAAACAATGTTTTTGCTTGTCTTAACGTATTTCCTTTATAAAACGTTAACACAATAAAATGTGCTGGCATAGCTTGATATTTAAGAATATTGTGTTTTGGTACGCGTGAAGTAATAGTTCAATACTCATTTCATTATGAGATGTCATCAATTATCATTAATTGTTTATTGAAGTACATAAACAGTTTATGTATGTAAAATGTACAATTTCGCTATCATTCGTTAACATGAACATGTTACGTTAATACCATGTAATGTTGATGTTTATTTAACATTACATATCTGAGTTACTATTTTTTAATATATATAGATTTGGTATAACTGACTTCCCTAAATGGACGAGATTTTACTTGTAATTTATTAAAACACTTTTTATTTTTACTTGATCAAATAATAACGGATATTGGAAATGTGATAATTTGTTATTATTTAAATTAGATTTTTTAATATTCATTTAGCCAAACTTGAACAAGAGCAGATTAACGTGATATGTTTGTATATAACGTAAACCCAATTACTTATTTTAGATATACATATCACCAGGGTGTGAATGATTACCCGCTTGGAAATTACCTTTGGTATTTGTAAATAGTTGCGGTTGCACTAGGAGTGAGAATGTAAGAAATGCCTTGATCAGGCTTTTGTAGATAAAAAGGTTAGGGTTGTGCTGAACTGCAACAACAGCAAAATAGGTAACATCATCTCAGAATAATTTTTAATGGTGCTTTCCACAACATACAACTGTTGAAATATTACATAAAATTCTTTGTGGACGTAACATTATTTATTAATGTTATTAATTATTTATTAATAAATAACAAAATATTAACAACAATTTATTTATTATTTATTAGTTGTTATTTAATTATTTATTATTTATTAATTATTTTTTATTAATAAATAATTTAAATTAGTAAAAATTATAAGTAGCTAAAATTAGATAAAATTTTTATAAAACATAAAATCACAATAAATCTCAATACCTTAATTTAAATTTTTTAAATGCAACAAACTTTATAGTTTTTTGTTTGTTTAAGAGCAAATTAATTTTTTCTTTAATACTTCCCTGTAAAGCTTGTTAGTGTTTTTGCACTTAATGTTTTTTCTGTATGCACTTTTTCTCATTAGGAAAAAGTTAATGTTTTTTTCTTTCGCAATAAATTATTCATAATTGTTCAGTAACGAAGATTTTGCTTGACGCATTGTATTATAAAAATACAAAAGACGTGACTCTAAGATTTGATAAGCAAATTATGTTACAAACATAATATTGTATTGATTCTTTATTGCTGATTTAAAGGATTAAAGAAATCAATATATATTGTCATATTCAATTTAAAGTAAATTAAAAATACATTTTCATATTTAATTTAAATTTTTAAATTTTAACATGTCAATAGAGAAATTCTCATTCTCATTCACATTTATTGAATAAAAATTTGTGAAGTAATTCGATTTATCTCAAATTTAGAATACACTAAATTACATACCGAGAATAGAAGATAGACCGATTCTTAGCAATTGAAATAGCAAAGAATTTATTACATTATTTACAGAGATAACTCTCTAAGGTTATTATTAGTAAGTTATTTTTCGATTTTAAGATGATATACGCAGCCGGCTGCAGGGGTCCGCTATGATTATGAGGAAACTGCGCATATTTATAAAAGAGCAAATCATGCACCTACGAAGTCAGTTACTTTGTTGTTGCTATAACCTAAGATGCCATTTACGCTTGAACATTTTTAATTAAACTTGTTTAGAATATAAAAAATATTTATTCCGTGGTTATTCCTGAAAATCTATTGCACGTTTCAATTAGACAATAACCGAATATTAATGCTTTGATTGCACTATTAAACCGTTATGGTTTGATATAACCATAACATTTATTAATTCAAACATATGCATTCAACGCTTAAGAATATAGATCAAACCTGAACGCTAAAAATATTTCGTTTTTATTTGTCTTATTTATTTATTAAGAAAACCTTATTATAAGACTATTTTGGAGTAAGTCACTTTTAAATTTACAATTATATTTTTAAATTGAAAAAAATATAAATTTTATACAAATCTAAATATTTTCCTAAGAAACTGCTTGTTCATTTGGTTATCCGCAAATATTGAATGTTTATATAAGAATACAATATCACAATATATTTATCACAAGTGTTTTGAAATTTTTTCTTGACAATGTCACTGGCGAAATTTTAAAATTACAATTAATTTTAAATAGATTGATGATAGTTCCTCCGTCAAATTAATTTAATGAAAATTTAGGTATTCTCGTAAAAAGTGAATATTCAAATTTTTGATAAATTCAATTTTCATTTTCTGTTTTTGCAATTTTTATTCAATTTTAATTTAATGAAATTTTAATGCAATTTTTATTTTCTGTGATGGCAGTACACAAACTTATATCAACATCAACTTGTAATTGACTTCAATTTTAAAGTTATCAAACCAGACTAACCTGAGAGGTTTAGTTCCCACTTCACATTTTAAGTCTTTTTCCGTTCCATCCTCAGCAGTGAATAAAATAGTGAAGAAGTCCTGAATATATAATCATATTAATCTTGGAGTAGCGGATGTATCAATTTGTAATAATTTTATCTTAAAACTTTAGCTAATTAAGCCAAAAGGCTAATAATTATTTAGCCAAATGCTAATAATTTAAGCACTTGGGAATTTTAACTTTCCAAGTCATAAAATGATATATGCATGATCATATTTACTCAAACACATGTATGTGCTTGATTAAATTAAAATTTTAATTAAAATTTGTGTAAATGTGTTTGCTAGAGTTGGACAAAGAATATGACCACAAAGGTTGTCAAAATTATAGCGGTAGCTTGCTGATGTAGATAGTTGGGTCAAATTTGGATTACTTACAATAAAGAAATCAACGACTACCTCTTTGAGGTCATTTAGCTGACAGCAAATTAAATCGTACGAGGTGTTCAAGTGCTAATAAAAACCATCCAAATAGGTTTAAGCAAACACTACTGATACAAACATTTGATTTGTTGATAAGCAATGAAAAGATGAGAAGAATTGTAAATGAATAAAGTAATAGTTGTTGGCTATAAGGGTCAGTTCTGTCGTTGTAGTATAATGTCACAACCAATATCGAATGTTCGATCTAGGAGATCACGATGTTTATGTATTTTCCCTTGGCAATACTAATGTGTTTACAATCTTGAACTGTGTCAATATATACAATTTGAATAAAAGAGATTTTTATAAAATATTTTTTTGATAATTATCGTATAATATATAATATATAACATATTCATATAATATATTATATATACATATATAAATTTTGAATGCAGAAAGCATAATTTTTAAAAAGTTATCGCCATTGCTTTGCCAATTGTATCACACAAAAAACTGATAGTATTTTTCATTTATATAATATATTTTATATTAGACAAATAGAATTATCGAAAATGATTTCATTATCAAAAACTATAATGATCAAAAAAGATTTTATAAAAATATTTTTGTTCAAATTAAATATATAATTAAACAATTCAAGATAATTATCAATTATTCATAGTCAAATTAAGGGTCCTAGTAGGATCTCAGCCCGTATATATAATCTGTCTTAAAATCATTTTTGTAAAAAGTTCAAATTTGGGCATTTCACGAATATTATTATATATTATTATTTATAGTTAAAAATTATGAAAAATAAAAGTAATATCGGGATTAGGCTAATGAAAATGTCTTATACCGACAAAATAACATTTTAGAATTTACAAAGAATATATCTTTATGCATACAAAACAAAATATAATACGATTATTATAATTATTGTAGAATAACGTGGAAGCAAATGAACTATTGAAAGATTGTGTATGATAACGTTCAATATATAACATTAAATTCTAAAGGGATAGATAAATTCATACCAGGGTCACTTCTTGTTGATTCAATAATATATATTAAAATATTTATATAATATAGTCAACAAGAACTATATGGATTTATCTGATATGGATTTATCTGTCCCTTTAGGATTTAATGCTATAAAGTATTACAAATATTTAAATATTTAAATATATATAGTTTTTATTTAGTTAAAATTATGTAAAATAAAATGTTGATCTATTAAAAAAAGCTAAATTTTATTGTATTGAGGAAACCTCTGAATGTGACCTGGAGTAACGAATTAAAGAAATATAAATAAATAAAGGTTTTCTTAATAAATGAAATATAAATAGAAACCCCAAAGGTTAATGAAAACTAGTTTAAAATAATATCATTGCAATAAAACCTCAGGCAATTTTCAAAGATTCAAGTTCCTTATTAAACCATTATTGTATATGTTATAAATTGAAAAATTACCATCGTGTTTCAATACAGAAGCGGTACGACTTGAAACAATGATCACTGTAATGACAAGGATGACGACGGTACATGGAAATACTTTGAATTTAGGATTTCACAAAACCACAATGGGAATGACGGTTTTGTAGTTTCCAATTTGCACATATAACATTTGGTTTTTTGTTTTTCGTTTTTGTAAAGTATTTCATAAAAAGCGAATTTTGCTTCATCTTCAGAAAGGTAGATGTAAGAATTGTATAATTGTTTATTATTTGCCTATTTTGTGCCACAGAAAATCCTGCATTTTCACTTTCTACAGTACATATTTAGCAAGTTATTACGTATATGATAAACTGTATTGCGATAAGGTGTGAAACTAACAGCTCTATCGTAAAGAATCAGTATGAATAGCTTTTCATTACTTAAACAACACGGTTATTCAACGTGAGCACCGCTACTTATAGGTGTGAATACGAAGCGATACATTAAGAGAACTGATCTTCAACTTCTTAATAAAATTTTTATTTGTCATCTATTTATGTAGAAAATCAGTTTTAAAAATATTTCTATAAAAATTCTAATTTGGACTTTTTGGACGAATATTGTTTTATTAATAAATAATTATAAATACAAACTCTTAAGAAGACCAAACGTTGCAAAGGTGAGCGAATAATAATTAATAATTGTATAATAATCAAATAATATATTTTTATCAATTATAATAATTCAAATTTAAAAAAAAATTCTAACATTGTCGTTACGGTTGAATGAGTTTACTAATAACGTTTTCACATATATACAGAATAAGCATAATATACCTCTAAATTAATTGACTAATTATATATTAATTAATTATTTTATAATTAAAAAATACAGCTTAGTTTCTTAAACACTAAACACACTCATTCACTCAAATAATAATTAGTTAATTTTCAAATAAAAATGGGTAATTTATAAATTATGAAATATTTTAATAAATTAAAAATATTTTAATAATAATAAATTATTTACAAATTTATAAATTAGTTTATTTATAAATTTACGTGCCATTTTGTGTAATATTATTTACATATCTTCATAATTATTACTATTGTAGAATTAAAATCTCAAATATCACATTTTTAAGTATATGGTCTAAAATATATAAATTTTACGTATATATTTTTATAATATAAAAATATTATATATATTTGGTTTAAGGATATATTTTGAATGCTAAAATTCCTTTTGATTGATAATATAATTTACGAATAAAATAGATAAAATTTATTGAAAGCAATTTATAAAAGCAATCTTTGAAATTCTAAGATAATTTTGTGAAATACTTACAAAATATACATAAACCAGTCAATAAATGTATATGAATCTACTCATTTAAAAGACATATAATGTTATTAATATTAATAATATGATTATATTATTTTTTATGATTATTTGATTACTATTAATTTCATAATTATTTGAATATGCAGGAAATTAAACGTTTAATCATATTTTACATTATTTTGAACATTATTTTTTTTTGCATAAAATGGATATTCTTACGAAAATATTAGGTTACTAATATATCATTTTCTGAGTAATAAAACATGTTATTTTCTGAATTAATCGATTAATACGGTAATCTATTATACATTTTTATCTTCCGATATTTGACAAAATTTGCAATAGAGCAAAGTTCACTGTCATCTAATGTAAGTATTTCAAAATCTTCTCGATATTTAATAGTGGTAAATCTTTGAATATTGGACACTGGAATGTACGCAGAATATGAAAGCGTTGTTTCTGTATAAAATACATATACTTGTTGTAGATCGATTATAAAACAGTATTTTTATGATCCTTTTATGGAACTGGATATTTTATGGTTGCAGACTTTTTTATTGAGCAGAATTTATGATGACCTGACGCTATTCAAATTAATGCAGTTTTGCTCTCACATGATTCTACCCAATTTGATTATATGAAGGCTGAAGTGCTAATCAAGAGTTAATGAGATAGTGGTAGCGAAGGATGTAGTGTAATCTCGTTTGAGTGAAGTGCCAATGAATTTTGAGAAAGATTATATGGAGGAAAGTATAACTACTAATGTCGAAGAATACTTTGGAAATACGTCAACAATAGCCTTTACGAATATCTACTGGATTTTATCTAGCTGTAGAAAAAGGCTATTTTAATTGACAACCGTACGACCGGGCCAACAGTCAGACCTGGCCAAATGAGTTGACTTATAAATTAGACCCTGGCAAAATGGTAGAAGAAAATGTTAACGAAAGAATATCTCACAATAACAATGATTTAACGTGCATATTAGTAAAAAATATCGACTTCTCATTGTAGCGGTTTATTTTTAATTTCATTGTATGCCAGCGAATTACTGCATCTCGATCATTGACCAGAGTTTCGGATATTATCTATGACCTGAATTTTACTTGACACACCTTTATACCTAAATAAATCGGACGGATACACAGTTAGCAAAGCGACAACTAGCTAAGTGATAACTTTTTATCCAAATGCCGAGAGGCAAGATAAAAAAATAAATTTCTCAACATATATAATAAATTAAGAATAAAATAATTTATTAAATTATGGGTTACTTAATAGAATTTATAAAAATATCTTAATATATTATTTAATATAACCTTTTTAATTATTATAATATTCATTAATTTATTAAATAATAAAATAATAATATATAATAACGAAAGAAATAGGTAAATAGCAACGCTATTAATATATATTACCTTTTGTAGATTCATTGTTGATTGCGATACTTTATTTGGAAGTTTGAGTCGAGGTCGATGCACATAGCTGTGAAGATCAGCAAATATATTAAGTGTGGATACGCTGTAGCTACCACACTTTTTCAATGTTGACTGCAAAAATGTTAAAATATAATTGCTAGAATTAAATTTAGTGCATAATTAATAAATTAATAAATTAAAATCATAAATTAAGCTTCCATATAAATGCATGCAAGCATTTAAATTTAATATTTTTATTACATATATAATGATTATTGTATGGTTATTTTAATGATTATTAATTAATTATATGATTTATAGGATTAATATGATTAATATTAATATTATTAATATAATGTTATTAATATTAATAATATGATTATATTATTTTTTATGATTATTTGATTACTATTAATTTCATAATTATTTGAATATGCAGGAAATTAAACGTTTAATATTCGATTTTTGCAATGAACACGTTATACTCGATTTAGATCATCAATGAACTATATAATAAGCATTATTCAATGACATCACAAGTTAATTTTAGAGTAAATAATATTTTATCGGATGTCAATAATTCTTGCTATTAGTCTAATAATTATTTCGATTGTATCAAAATAGAAAAATTTAGACATTTTTGCTTTAATTAACAATTATTCAGACACAAGTTTTATAAAGGCTGTAATAATAGTTGTGATATAGAATAAGATTCGTATTAAGTTTGGATATTTGCTTATTTCGTTTTTTTTTGTGATTTTGTAGAATTAAGAAATTACCTTCATTTATACATATAATCAGTTTTAGTTTAAAATTTAACGATAAGAAACCAACGTTCGGGCTAGAATTCAGCTTTATTAATATCTACAGACAATTGCCAAATTGTTCATGCCGATTTGCAGGTAATTCGTAAGAACTCATATTATTGCATAGAAAATAAACATTTACAAATATACAGATAGATTGAATAAGAAATAAATGAAATATTATGATTAGCATTTTATAAAATGTTAATTGTATATTTTATAATAACATTTTATGAAATATTTATAAATTTATATACTATATTAGCCAATATGCATGCATGATATACTTAAATTTACTGTAAACTATTGCAAGTGTACATATGTTGATCAAATACCATTGGTATACCTGCAGCATTACTACTTAAAATGTAAATTAAGTTTTTATTAATCACTAAATAAATAAATAAATAAAGACTTTATTAAATACACCAAAATATAGCATGCAAGAATAAAAAAGGTAGGTCATAACCAACTCTGAAAAAATGACAGAATTTTCTTTCGTTTTTCATCTTCCCTTTCTCTTTCATGGCCTCAGGTCCAGTGGGATCTGAGCCCCCCAACCGATCCAACACGCCGCCTTCCGACTGAACCACCCGGGGTCTTTCACCCCTGAAGAATCCAATCGGCGCAGACTATGCTTGGTAAACGAGAGACAAGGAGCTTAAGAAACCTTAACCTTTGCTCTGGGACGTCCTCTTGAGAAGAAGACTAGTCCCGAGATAGCCCAGGTACCCCAAAGGCGCACATAGGTTTCTCGTTTCAATGACAGATGCTGGGCCCGTTTCAGGGCCCACCTAGCTTTCTTCGGGATATGTTTAAGTCTATCCAGGTCAGCTTTCGCCGACCAGTTCACCGTCGCTGTGGACCCCAGGTATTTTACTCGACTTGAGAAGGTGGGGAGTGGTTCAGAGGCAAATATGGAGGAGAGTGCAGAGAGTGCTGATCTCTTAAGTTTTTTCTTTGTTGCAGTGGTGCCATGAAAGACAACCGCCTGCGATTTGGCAGAGTTTAAAATAAGATTGGATACAGGTAACTGGTCTTTTAATCTTAAAAAGAAGCGGCTGATGTCAGAAACTACGTCTTTGCAACTGTGTCCAGAGAACAGGGCTGTTGTGTCATCAGCATACACCACAAGACGTTGTTCGCGTTTAAATATTTTGAATAGATTAATGGAGGCAGCAAGATATAAGATAGGAGAAAGAGGTGAACCTTGAGACACACCCGTAATAGGGTAGAACTGACGCGCATCATGGTCGTCTTCATAATAAAACCGCTTGGTGTACAGCAGGACCTCCACCCTGTTCACAATTCTCGCAGCAACTCGAGGGACCTGAGAGAAGAGATCACAAAAAAATAGAGATGCAGTCAAATGCAGACGAAAAGTCAAGGAAAAAAGCCACAACTAGGCGATGGCTATTCTCCCGACAAAACTGCTCCACCTCACCAACTGCTAAATGAACCGAGCGACCTTTGACGAACCCATGAAAACCTGGAGGGATCAAATTACGCCTACTCAGATAGTCGCGGATTTTACGCGCAAGCGCTTTTTCGTAAATTGACACGAGGGAATTTTGAATCGAAATGGGTCGCAGGTCTTTAGCACATTAGCAGGATTTTTTCTTAGGGATAAAAACACGCTTACTAATATTGATGCCTGCTACATCGGATGGGGAGGCTAAAAGCATTGTTATGGCCACCTCTCTTCTCTGATCAGCTGTCAAAAGCTGACAGACCCGAGAAGATAGTGGAACGACGAATTTGGAGGTGCCCGGGAGTTGACCCCAGGAGTTAAGAATATCCGTAACAGATAGATCCCTACTCCTGAAGTTACACCAAGGCGGGATTGGTTGAGGTGATTGAGTGGCTCCATAGTTGTGTAGGGCTAGTGACTCCTCCAAAACTTTTACAGGCCTACATTCCCTATCCAACTCAATGCTCTATCCTTTCAGCAAACAAACTTCTCCTTCTTGAAAATCTTCCAAAAGGAAGACTGAGAACGATTAAGGCGAGCGATACTCGTCCTATCCTTACTCAGCTGTAACCTGTATCTAGTGCTCCAGTATTCATTCGAGAGGGCTTCTTTGGCGGAAGCAGAGAGATTAGGGAGGTTCAATAATTTTGCTAGGACCTTGAGTTTCGTCGGAGTGGGATTGTATATACGACCTTTATAGGTAGTCGATAGAATCGCGGTAGCTTGCGAAAAGAGGTAGGTATTAAATTCGGTCAGACTCACATTTCCTATTCGGGGAAAGAGTTGGATAGCCGCCTGAAAGAAGGCCACTCTGATAGGATCAAAGTGAAACCTTCTGCGAAGCAACATATCTTCCTCAATTCTCCAAAGAATTAGGTCATGAGAGGTGGACAATTGCTGGCGCGACTGCTCCGTGCAGAGGGGTTTTAACAGCCACCTCGAGTGAAGCAGTAAAATGTCGAGCATAGAATTTGTTGATGTGCAATGAAAGGTAGGGGACGGGGGTTTGTGAATAAGATAACCGTTACTAGCTCTGCGAAGCGCTGCATTGATCCAACAAACATTTCTGTCGTTGAAATCTCCAAGTATCATGTCATAACCGCTGTCAATAATACTATCCAGGAGGTCACGGTTCTTGTGAATTTCCCCTGGACGGATGTAGACATTGGCTAGACTGAGGCGTTTACCGTTCTTACTGAGTGAAACTACTAAACAAGACATGGCTGGACATGAGTAGTTTAATAGGAGGGAGGACCTTAAGGAGCACTTAACTAAGGTCAAGAGTCCTTGAGATGAAGAGGAGTGAGGTGGGGTTATGTACGAAGTATAGTGGGAACATATATGTTTTGGGATAAATCGAGTAATGTCCCGGGGAAGACGGATAGACCGCGTCTCCTGACGGACTATAACATCTGCATCTCTACCAGATAAAAGTCTAAGGGCAGAAGCACCTCCCGAATTCCACTGAAGGACATTCAGTGAAAAAGGCTCACGAGTACTCTGCATTGTGATGGATTAGTTGGATGGGGATTGCCTACCTAGACAGAGCTAAGTGCAGGAAGGTTACCTTTTCTGCCACTAGCCCCACCCGGGTTCGGTACTTGCCCCTCTCAGCGTCTTCGTTTCCCTTATGCTGTTTGCCACTCAGCATTTTACCGATCTTGAGCGGGGAAACAGTATGGGCCGAAGCCCCCCTCTTCTTCGATTCCGGTAGAACTGCCGAAACAGGTAGCGTAGGATGAGTGCCCAAAGCCATGAGAATTAGGTTTTCAAGTTTGCGATGGGAAACTTCTAATTTAACATCCATCGTACGTAATATCTCAGAGTCATCCATTCGCGGGGCGCCACTTGCGAATAAGTAGAAGGTTTGACCGGTTTGATGAACATACTTCTATATTCTTTGAACATACTGCATCTCCTACCCCAGGCAGGATGGCTCCCCCCACAGTTCGAGCAGGATGGGGGTGCCACACAACGGTCGTTCGATAGTAGAGTCTGACAGAAAGTTGAACTGCAAACCCCACATGTTGGGGTCCCACTGCAGCTGGAGGCCCAGTGCCCCCATTTGTGACACCTGCTGCAGTGGGGGTAAGTAAGCTCATCTTTTTCTGTAATGAAAAAACGGATATTAAAACCCATGAAGGGGTTCGATGAAGATTTAGCCAAGGCTTCTGCAGTATCTACCGGAGCTGAGCAAAAGCCAACCGGGATAGGGTTGCCATCCCTACCCTGGATTGACCTAAAATTGGTAATTTTGAATGTAGACATTAATGATTTCATATCTTCCTCATCCATACTACAAGGAAGATTCGTCACCTTTAGCGAGGCAAGGATGTGCCTAAAGGTGAGTTCACCATAAACTGTTAGGTTGGAGGAAAAGTATTCAGAGTAATTTTTAGCCAGGTCTGCTGTGACGAACGAAACTTTCACCTCTGAAGGGTGAAGTTTCACCGTGTTGAACAAAATTCTGTTTTTATACTGCTGGGCAAATGAACGTAAAAATACATTGTAAAGTTCATGTCTTTCGATTGGTCGTATAACTCTGATTAAAACCAAATTCTTTTATTTAGGAATGGGAGAAGCACCTCCCCATCACCTGATACCATAGAAAAATTACTAACCTTGTTACTTGGATCTGTAGTTAGATTTACCTTTAATTTGTCTTTTTTGTAGGATTATCGTTGATTTTTGAATGATTTTTGCTGCTATCGTTTGATAGCTCCGAAATTACTTGTACACTACACATATTTTTCAAAACTATTAATCACTGAAACATAAGCATTTTATCATCATCAACGTCAATATTTCACACGCATGTAAAGCGTTGAATTAACAAAAGGTGTATTAAAAATATTTGCGGAGCTTTGTTTAATTATGAAACAGCATCAAATAATGTACTGTCGGAGCTTCAAAAGATTGCAGTTTACCAATGGAAACAGATCAAATTTCCTTCGAAAGTGCCCGAACAAAAGTTAAAATCAGTACGAAATCGTTGGCAAAAAAGCTCAGTAACGTTTCAATTGTTACGGAAGGTGTGGAGGTACTCCCTCCCATCCCAAAGTTAAAAAACCTTGTTATAAAAATATTTAAGATTATTGAAAGGCATAATCTGTTCAATACGTTCTTACGACCTTTTGCCGATAAATACACAAACAGAATTTTGTTCAATTCGATTAAATTTTTTAAAACCGAAATTATTATTATTTTTGCTACACCAGATATACTAAAAAGTATGTGAGCATACTAAAGCACACCAGATATACTAAAAAGGATATGGGCATAATCCAGGTTAGACCGATACTGGATTCAATTAAAATTTCAAATCTTTCCAGTCACTTAGAAGTGAAAGACATAGAAGATTTTTAATTTATATTTTAAGTATCGAATCTTCGAACAGTCATGTGGAAGAACGGCTTCCCTCTGCCTATAGGTGTTTGTTTCACACCAACAGAACAAGTGGAGATTCTTTCAAAGACGGCCTTCAACCCTCTTTTAGGGTACAACCTACGTTTTCGGTTATAAACACGAATGAATATACTTTCCCGCATTGCAAACAGTGCCACGCGTGGGGTCAGTGGGCTTCCAACAGCTGCAAACCGAAAACATGCGGTATTGACAGCTCTTCTTCCTGTCAGGGACTAATTTCCGGAGAAAAGTGGATGGCTCCACCCATCTGTGCCAACTGCGGTGGGAGCCAAACAGCCTGGTCACGAAAATGCATTCACTTCAAGAATTATTGTAACTCGTTTATCAAGCAAGCGTCGGCGAAGTTCACCGAAACATTTGCTCATACCGCCTCGCAAATGGCTGACGGTGACATACTTCGTATTGCGGATGAGCAGGTTAAAACGGCCATCAAGAAGATAGAAGATTTGCTTGCTACCCTTCTCTCCGTCATCAGTTCAAATCCGGTCTCGCCTATACCTATTGATGTTCCTGAGTCAAAGAAGATGGGGCTTTGGCGCATCCCATCCTACCCTTAAAGTCGGGAAAGATGCTAAAGGGGAAGAGAGTAGCTGCTCGGGGAAATGAAGATGCTGCCCATGGGCAAGTACCCACCTTGGACGGTGCTAGTGGCGGAAAAAGAAACCTTTCCGTACCTGGCTCTTACTAGCTCGGGAAACAACTTCCAACTATTCCATCACAATGCAGTGTACTCGTGAGCCTTTTTCACTAAATAGCCTTCTGTGAAATTCGGGAAGTGCTTCTGCCCTTAGACTTTTATCTGGCAATCTCAAGATTTGGATTGATAAACTTCTTCGTTTTCGGAAATGCCTATTTAATATATCACAAGACAACCGAAATGACTGATGGTAGTTCACCCTTACTGTATTGGTCAATAAACATATGTCAAAGACAAGAACTCCTGGACGCGGTGTTCCTCGGAAATCGGTACTCAGTACATTGCTCTGCATTATTTACATCAACGAGCTTACTACAGCTATTTCGAGTCCATGTAGCGAAATTGATTAACCTCCATTTTTGTCGATTAACAAAAAAGCGCTTGCGCGTAAAATCCGCGACCATTTAAGTAGGCGTAATTTGATCCCTCCAGGTTTTCATGGGTTTGTTAAAGGTGGTTCGATCCATTCAATAGTTAGTGAGGTGGAACAGTTTTGTCGGGTGAATAGCCATTGTCTAGTTGTTGCTGTTTTCCTTGACTTTTCTGCTGCATTTGACGCATCTCCATTCCCTTTGTGATCTCTTCTCTCAGATCCCTCGGGTTGCCTGCGAGATTTGTTAATAGGGTGGAGATTCTGTTGAACATTAAGCGATTTTACTATGAAGACGACCCTGATGCGCGCCAGTCCTACCCTATTACTGGTGTGCCCTAAGGCTCTCTTCTTTCTCCTATCTTATATCTTGCTCCCATTAACCTATTTAAAATATGTAAACGCGAACAACGTCTAGTAGTGTACGCTGATGACACCACAGTCCTGTTCACTGGACGCATGTGTAAAGACGTAGTCTCTGACATCAGCTGTTTCTTTTCAAGATTAAAAGACCAGCTACCCCAATCCTATCTTATTTTAAATTCCGCAAAATCGCAGGCGGTAGTCTTTCATGGCTCCCCAGCAACAAAGCACAAACTTAAGAGACTTGCACTCTCTGCGCTCTCCTCCATATTTGCCTCTGAACCACTCCCCACCTTTACAAATCGAGTAAAATACCTGAGGTTCACCGTTACGGTGAACTGATCAGCGAAAGCTGACCTGGATAGATTCAAACGAATCCTGAAGAAAGCTAGGTGGGTCCTGAAACGGGCTCAACATCTGTAATTGAAAGAGAAAACCCAAGTGCGCCTTTGGGGCACTTGAGCAATCTCGGAATTAGTCTTCTTTTTGAGAAGACGTCCCCCAGAGCAAAGGCTGAGGTTTCTTAAGATCTTTGTCTCTCGTTTACCCAGCATAGTACGTATCGAATGAATTTTTCGGGGGGTGAAAAACCTTAGGTGGTTGAGTCGGAAGGCGGCGTGTTGGATTAGTTGGAGGGCTCAGATCCCCCTGGACCTAAGGCTGTGAGTCATGTAGGAAGACAAACAATATCATTATTGATTTGTTTTCGTTGATTTTTTATCCTTATGTTTAGTTATTTAAGAAAACCATTACTTAAAATATGTGCAGTATTAGTATGGTCGGACGATCAAAAAGCTCCAGTAAAACAAATTTTCCAGCAAAAGCAACAAAGGTAAGTGCTAATTCTTCTAATTTTTTGATCTCAAGCACGTAGGGAGAACTCCCTCCTGGGCCTAAATTGGTAAACCTGGTAATAATCAGACTTCTTTAACAATTCGAACGTATTAATCTCTTGAATATATTCCTAAGGGAATTTACAAACGTTTATATGAAGAGATTTCTATTCAATTCAATAAAATACCTAGACTCTGAAATCCAGATTTTATTCAACTTTCCGGATCTGGCCACAGCGTACCTAGAATTCTTAGACATGCATCTAAAAGAATTTGGATCGACTATCTACAGGCCTATTCAGGCTACCCTGAAAATAAATAACTCCCCCTCGCAACGGATGATGATTTAGGAGCCCTCACATCTGATAAAAAAAATTCTCAATATTCGCATCATCTTGGGCAAGAAAGGCAGTCATATACCGGTAGCATTCTGTTTTACTGCAGTCAACCAGGCGGAATGCCTGACTAAAAGTAAATGTACCCCCTTATTGGGGTACAACCCTTTATTTACTCTTATAGACGCTGACAACTATACATACACCCATTGCAATGGGTATTACCTTCGGGGCACTGGTAATCGAACTGCAATAGGCCCGGTACGTGTGGGGTTTGTAGCTCTTCAGACATCCTTGAGGGGAAATGTGCTCTTCTCCTCAATGCTCCAATTGCCGTGGTCAGCAGTGGTCACCCGGGCTGGTCATGAAGATGTCCAGCATCAAAGAATACAAGTTAAGGCATTGTGAGACACCGGCCAGACCGGCCCACTTTGCTAATGCGTACTTGTCCGATTCAACCGGTTCCGGTATGACGGACACCGATATTATCAAACTTGTGGACGCTATATTACAGGAGTATAAGGACGAGATTCGAGCCTTAATGAATCATCTGATAGAGAAATTCGAGGAATCCAGCTCTCCTCTATCGACGATTATTACCTCTTCAAAGAGAGTCCCCCGTTCTAAGAAGAGATCCGCTTAAAAACTGAGGCTGGCTTCCTTAAAGTTAGCAAAGAAAGATAATATATGTTGGAAGTTATTGGCCTTTAATGGACATGAATATAATGCCGGTAGACAAGTGTCTTCTCCCGGTGAAGCTGGGAGCGAGAAAGGCAACTTTATCTCTACTGATTTCTCCTAGGAGGTAGGCATCCCAATCGAGCTGACGTAAAACAATGCAGAGTAGTCAAGAGCCTTTTTCACTGAATATCCTTCAGTGGAATTCGGGAAGAGCTTCCGCCCTTAGCCTTCTATCTGGTAGAGATGCGGATGTTATAGTCCTTCAGGAGACGCGGTCTATCCGTATCCCCCAGGACATTACTCGATTTATCCCCAAGCACATTTACACCCACTTTACTCCCTACAAAACCCCTCCTCTCTCCTCTTCATCTCAAAGTCTTTTAACCTCAGTTAAATGCTCATTAAGATCGTCTCTCCTTTTGAACTATTCCTGCCCAGTCCTGTCTTGTTTAGCTATTTCACTTTGTAAGAACGGGAAACGTATTAGTAGAGCCAATATCTATATTAGGCCAGGGGAAATTCACAAGAACCGTAAGCTCATGGACCGTATTTTAGGTAGTGGCTATGGCATGTTCCTTGGTGACTTCAACTACAGAACTGGTCGTTGGATTAATGCAGCACTCCGCAAAACCAGGAACGACTACCTTATTCATAAACCAACGTCCCACACCTTTTATTGCTCTTATCGACATATTACTGTTCATAATATGTGATTGTTGAAACCCATCTGTACTGAGCAGTCGCGCCAACAACAGACCACCTCCCATGACCTAATTCGTTGGCGGTTAGAGGAAGATACGTTGTTTAGGAAAAAATTTCACTCTAATCCAATCAGAGTGGCTTTCTTTCAGGCAGCTTTCCAACTGCTCCCCGGAATTTGTAATGAGTGTTTGACCGAATTTAATTCATACTTCTCATCGCAAGCTACCGGTTTCTTTTGACTACCTACAAAGGTCGAATATTCAATCCTACTCCAATAAAACTCAAGGTACTAGCTAAAATGCTACAACTTCCTAATCTCTCTGTTTCCGCTAGACAGGTCCTCTGGAATGAAAACTGGACACTAGATGTAGGTTCCAGCTGAGTAGGGATAGGGCGAGCATTTCTTGCCTTAACACTTCTCGATTCAAAACTCCCTCATCTCCATTTATGAAAAAGCGCTTGCGCGTAAAATCCGCGATCATCTAAGTAGGCGAAATTTAATCCCACCAGGTTTTCATGGGTACGTAACAGATCGCTCGGTCTATACAGCAATAGATGAAGTACACCAGTTTTATCAAGACAACAGTCATCAGCTTGCTGTTGCTGTTTTTGTTGACTTTTCTGCTGAATTTGACCGCATTTCCATTCCTTTTGTTATTTCTTCTCTCAGGTCCTTTGGGTTACATGCGAAAAATGTTAACAGGGTAGAAATATTGTTATATACCAAGCGATTCTTCTATGAAGACGACTCTGATGCACGCCAGTTCTACCCTATTACAGGTGTGCCTCAAGGTTCCCCACTTTCTCCAATCTTGTATCTTGCTGCCTCTATTATACTCTACAAAAAATTCAATGTATTTAAAGGCGAACAACGACAAGTGGTATACGCTGATGATACCACATCCATGTTCGCTGGACGCAGGTGCAATCATGTAATCTCTGATACTAGCCGTTTATTTTAAGATTAAAAGATCAGTTACCTATATTCAATCTTATTTTAAACTCCGCATAATCGCATGTGGTTGTCTTTCATGGCACCCCTGCAACAAAGCATAAACTTAAGAGATTAGCACTCTCTGCACTCTCCTACATTTTGACTAATAACCCCTCCCTGTCTTCACGAGTCGAGTAAAATACCTGGGGTTCACCGTTATGGTGAACTGGTTGACGAAAGCTGACCTGGATAGACTCAAACGTATTCTGAATAGAGCTAGGTGGGCCCTGAATAGGACCGATCATCTGTCATCGAAAAGGGAAAACTCAGGTGCGCCTCTGGGGCACTTGGGCTATCTCGGGATAACTCTTCTTCTCTAGAGGACGTCCCCCAGAGCAAGGGGCTGAGGTTTATTAAGCTCCTCGTCTCTCATTTACCCTGCATAGTCCGTCTCGATTGGACTCTTCGGGGGGAGGGGTGAAAGACCTCACGTTGTTCAGTCGGAGAGCGGCGTGTTAGATTAGCTGGAGGGCTTATATTCCACTGGACCTGAGACCGTAAGGATTTGGAAGAAGACTGCAGTTGATTGACTATCATTTTTTAAACTCAAATTTTTCTTTTTGTCTGTTTTTCTGACCGATGCATTTATTATTTAACAAATCCCTTATTATTATAATTGCAAGAAAATGTGCATCGTGTAATAAAAGCAAAAAAACGTGTTCGCGGTACTTCAAAAGACTCAGTATTTAAAAGCAAACTTTAGTTAACAATGGATTAAGAAGATTTATATCAAATTTGCGTAATTTGACAAGTCAGTTTAAAATCAGACATGCTTAATTTGTTGCGCAGTTAAATAAGCATTAGTGCCAATAGACGTGAAGCTTTATTTTTAACATTTTAAGGACATGAGTGGTTGAGAATAAAACTAATAATATTTATAACTCTGTCCGACATTTCAAAGGTCATTTATAGCACACCCTTCTCCTGTGAATATATGGAAAATTAGTGTATGATTTATTTAATAAAATAGATTTCATAAATTTTTACAAAAGCCAATCTGTGACAATTCAACATTTAGCTGACGACAAAGATTTATTTGTCGTCAGCAAAATGGTGGGTTACTTCCTTAGTGGGAATTAATTGGGTAGAAGTAGATTATAAAAACTTCATTTATATTTATTGTGATACAAAATATGTTTGAATTAAAGTCAATTAAAATATACAACAATTTGCAAAAATAGGTTTGAATTAAAAATTAAAATATACAACAATTTCTAATTCAAAAATTGGAAAATAGGCAACACAAAAACTCTAACTACGTTCACATTAAATATGTTTTATAATATTATTTATCACGGGTTGTAATAAAACGTTTTGTTGCTATTTCGCTAATAAGCGAATGATAACTGAAATATCAAAAGAAATAAATTTATTTTAAATTTATTTGATCCCTTTCCGAAATTAAAAGTTTTATGTAGTTTAATTGTAGAATTAGTTAGTCGTTATTTTTATCGGGGATATATAAATCCCCAATAATAATACTGAGGACATGACGATATCGAAAATCAACACTTTCGTTTTATTATGCGTTTTTAACAATCAGGTAAATATTCTATACTATTTCATTCGTTACTAATGTCCTTATAATACGTTACATAGTATATCAAATTAAAATATAAAGCATAATTTAGAATATAAAATCATAAGATGGGTCTCATATAATTGTACGATTGAACGAAATGTGTGGTTAAGTGCGCAATACTTTGCTAAAGTTTTTAAAGTTTCAAATGCATGGAAAATTCACACACTCCATTTGTTACGTTCTGCTCCTATGCTTGACAAAATTTCAATGTAAAACATAAATTTCATACAAGTTATATTTTTGTGAAAATAAATGCTTCATATAATAGCAAATGTGACTAAATATAAAATGTTCTTACAATTTCCCTCAAACTTCATCGAGTAAAATTTCAACATCTAGTTGTTTAGATAAATATTCAATCCATATATGTTAAATGCAATTTAGATCAATTTAGGTTGTGCCTTTTATATATCGAATACTATTTTGGCTTAAACTTAACTATTAAATCAGCGATTAAATAGTAGCATTTTGTTTATCTACAAAACACGAATTTAAATACGAAATTTAAATTATTTAATTCAAATAATTTAATTCATATATCAAATCAACAAGGAAATAGTATAATATTATCAAACCACAATTGAGCAAATATTTTATTTAGATAATCTTTGTCGAATCTGAATAATAACTCAAGTACAATAATACAAACAATGCATATCAAAAATTCAAGTTTATCTTTACACGATGCCTTCCGATTTTTTAAAGGTTTTGTTATAGTTGAGGCCTTCCTATGCTCCCGGTAATATTTACAGTGAATGCATTGAAATGCATGCAAATGACGTTTCATCAAGAACTTTCAAATTTATTAAAACCCTATAGCTGCTCTCACCAAAGATAACTTTTTGGGGAAAGTAATCATTAATTGTCGATAATCTCAATATATTAAAGTTTAGTGTATTTATGTCCAATTGTAAAAGTCAGTTTAAATTTATCCAGTACAGACTTTAATGTATCAGTTTATAGTTTAAGATTAACTATAATTATAACTATAATTCACTTTATCAGTTTAAGATTAACATTTTTATAATATACTTTTATATAATTAAAACATTTCATTATATTAAAAATATAATATATAATTTATATAATATAAATTTATTATAATATTTTTTATAATATATAATAATTTATATAATTAATACACATATATGGCATGCATATGATATACAAAGTTTTATCATCAAAATTACAATAATTATACTTTATAATTATTTAAAATAAATAAATTAAAATAAATTATTTAAATTGTAATTATTTAAAATACTTAGACTAAGTCAGCTTATTTGATTTATTTTCTCAATATATTTTTATTTATAATAATTTAAAAGTTAGCAATCAAATTATCTTATCTCATATTTATTTTTAACACAATTCTTGGAGTTTATTATTTTCCGGCTTTTAAAATACGCAAATATTATATTGACATTAATATAATTAAATTAATAGCCAGTCAAAATATTAATTATTAAAAATATTCAAAATCTTAGTTAAGTTTAGTTGACAAATTAAAAATTTTCAACTAAACTAAATTTGACAATAAAAGAATGTTTACCAAGTGATGTTAATTAATTAAATTAAATATTTTAATTGCATTTATATTTATAGAAGAAATATATAATAAATGATAACGTAATTAATTATCAAATAAAAGCAAATTTTATCATTTATTATAATCAATAATAAATTAATAAATTAATAAATACCGATCGTAATGACATCTACTCGTTTACCATGTTTTTAGAATGTGTGCCTTTTTATTCCTCTTGTCGATCAAAACTGTTTTAATCAGAGTGTATTAGAGAATGCGAATTGAGCAGTAGAAGACAGCAATTTAACAATTAAAGCTAAGCTATTGACGCGTAGATGCTGAAAAAGCCTGGTTATCACTTCTAAATGTGTGTTCATGGTGTATTTATATGCATAAAGCAAAGCAAGGTATTTTCAAAAAATGGAAGGTATCGGCTTGACTGTAGACACTACGTTCACAAAATCTATGCAATGTCTGTACAGGTTAGATATAAAAGATAAACTACCGTGAAATAGGTAACTATTCATTGACAATTACCGTTACTGATAAGGTCATTGTCGAACTTAAATGTTATTTGTATATTTTTATAGAGAAAATTTGATTTTTTTACAATTTTTTGAATTGTGAAAACAATAACATAGCAATAACGTTCAGAAAATTAAAATTTGAAATTTAATTAAATTTTTAAATTTTGGTTGTTTGATGAATCTGATAAACATATTTTGATTTATGATAAAAACGAGCAAAGGACAGTATTTTCTAAAATACTGTTCTTTGTAAATATAATTATAAAATTTTGATTTATTGATTTAGCATTATTATTTTTATTTTATTTCTTTTTATTTATTTTTATTTATTAAAATTTCAATTTTTATTTTAAGCTTATAAACAAATTATATAAAACCTTTTATAACAATTATTTATTATTTATAATTGTTTATAATTTAATTATTTGAATTTTATTGAGCATTATTATTTTTTATTTATTTTATATTATTATTTAAATACAGAGACTTAGCTGAATTGATTTATTTAATTTTATCTCATCTTCTGCAAATATTAGGTGTAGTGTATAAAATAAAATGTAAAAAATGTTGTAAATATTACAATTATTTATTATTTATAATAGTTTATTATTTAATTATTAAATTTTTATTTATCCATATTTTTAATTATTTCTAAAATACTGTAAATTTAGAAACTGAAAAGTTTCTAAATTCGAAACTTTACGTTCATATAGATAGTTTAAACGAATAATACGACATCGAAGTTGCAAAAACTTTATGTATGACAACTCACAATATACTGTTCCGAATATTCGATTGGCGATATCCAAAACTTGAGAAAACTATCAAGTGACTTGGAAATTTCAAAGCTTATTCATATTTTGGTGTAAATGGTTCGAACCTAATGTGCCATTAGATTCACTACTTATCGCCAAGTAAGCTACTGCTATTGTTATAATGAATTATATTGAACATATAATTTCATAATCCTTTAAATACTTTAAGGATTATATTAAGTATTATATTTTACATTTATTATATTCGAATTCGTCAGATTATCGCCTACTCAGTATTTTTTCATCAAAATTAAAGATTCAAAATAATGCTAAATAAAAAGTAGAACATTGCATATTGTATTTTAGAAAAGTGCTATCAGGTAAATGGCTAACTTATAAGGAATACTGTTGCAAATTAAATTTTTGATAAAAAGCAATTTAATTTATATTAACATTTTTATTAATATTTTTAAAAATCGATATTTAATGGGTTTACATTTTATCTATTAAAAATCACCATAAAGAAAATGTTTCATTATTTTTTTAAGAGTAACTATTTTTCAAATTAAGAGTTGTTCCAGACTACAAAACACGTAACCGTATTCTGTTGTGCATTCGTGTGTATTCGATTTATGCATTACTATTAAATACATATGTATTTAATACATATTGTATTAAATATCATATGTATTTATACTATTAAATGCATATACATATTAAATATGTATTTAATATTATATTTATATTAAATATATTGATAATATGTACTTATCTGCATTTCTAATACTCATAATATATTATAAATGTATTATTAATAAAAATTTTGGTTTAAGGTAAAGTTAACCGGATTTTAGAAAATGTAAATAATACTATTATATAATATAAAATGTAAAATGTAAATTTCAATAATAATACTATTATATTAATTGCTTAATGTTATCGTAATTTTAATGTTTTTAAAATAACTGCAATTTAATAAATTTACTTTATATATCCATTATTTTTATAAGTCACTATTTTCAAATTTAAATATTAATAATATTAACAATTTATATTTTTAAATTGATTATTTTAAATTTTAATATTCGACAGGATATGTTTCTTCATAATGAATAGAAAAATAATGAAATTATGAAGCGATTTGTAAACTATTTATCTATCGCCTATTATAAAATGTGTATTTTAAACAATTTTATTTTCATGAGTCATATTTATGTAGTATTCACGATAGATGTACACTACTTAATGTATATCCGTTGTCGGCATTAGTAGTTCGTTGCATAAAAATAATCTTATAAAATTAGGAAAGTTTCTTTTTTGCATATAATTGATATAATTTGACTCGGAACAAGAATAAGATATACAATGAATTTAATTAGCTATTATTTACCTTAAACGATCCTTTTCTATTAGTATACATCTATTTTTCGAACTGTGCGATAACACTTTACAAAATAGTATCAATATAGTTTCCAGATACGTTTGCTCGCACAGATAAGTTTCTTCTGTTGGCGATTTTCTATTATTTTGGAAATCTAAATAAAAAATATAAAATGAATCAATTTTATTCGATGTAAACACATGCGTCATAAATGATTTGCAAAAGTTTAAGTTTAATCTTAGAATATATACAAAACGTTTTATATTGATAATATAAAATTATTATTTTTTAATGATAAAAGATAGTCCGTTTAACATATTTTGACTTTATCCAAAATGTACAGTTAGATTTGTCACATAGACTGCACGAAAGAGGAACTGTCAAAATGACATCATCGACTAGCAATCAAATTTTTTTTGGCAAAACAAAAATGACGTTTTCCTACTTAGATAAAATCCATCTAATGCCATATGATTGCAGTTACTGTGTCATATCTTATTCGATAAGACTTTGGTAAAAAGCATTTATATTATGAAATCAAGGGTAACATTTCGCTTTTGCTATTCCATAGCAAAAACGTAAGGTCGATTTTATATTTGCTTATAAATATTGTATTTACTAATGAATATTAAAAATTTAGATAATAACTAACTGCCGTCTTTTAAAACCGTTTTTGATTTACAGAAAGATAAACGTCTTCTTGTGATTTATATATCGAAAAGTATAAAGAGTCTTTATAAAACATTTATAAACATGTCTTTATAAATCATTGGTAGATATTATTCATCAAGAGAATCACTATTATTGAACAAAATATTTTTTCATAATAATTAATTTTTAATTTAATTAATTTTTTACAAACTAGGGTTTCCTCAAATGGGGCAATAAAGGAAAATATAATGGGCCTTCTCATTTATGAGAAAGCCCATTATATTAGGCTATCAACTCAAGCATATTTTTTTATAAATCAATTTTATTCACTAATGATTTATTATTAATAGATTGATGGAGCTAGTGAAGTTTTACAAAGTCGATTTCCAATAGCTAACTGTTATCATAAGGTCCCGAGGATAGAAGTTAACTATTGAAAATTTGGGAAGCGCCTATGCATTGATGAAATACTATAATTAAAATACTTTTTTATTTTCATAGTAAAACTATAAAAAAATCCAAAATAACAACAGCATAATATCTACTTACATACAATTTCCAATATATCATCAGAATACATTGTTGGACGTCACAAACCAAGTTATGTAAATTTATATATCAATAGTGAAATTTTGCTAATAGAAATTTTCCAGAAATAATCGATTTGAAAAACTAAATTGCGCTTTTATGTTGGACAAGTGAAAAATCGAAACAACGAATTCTTATTTTATTGTGCTTAATAAATTTCGTCCGTAGTGTTATTAGAAAATTCACAAACTTAACCAATTATTGTCGATTATTATTAATAATTTATATTGTAATGTTAAACAAAGGCAGTAAATGTTTTACCATTTGTGTATAATTCATTATTTTTGCATTATAATGTATTTGATAATATCGATTTAAGATTTAATGGATATTTGCTCGAAATATGGATGCCAATCTCGTTAATGTTTTGTTCATAGTTTTGTTTACAATGCCACGTTAATAAAACATCAAATATGGTTGCAAGAAAAGTTTTGCATTATAATGTATTTGATAATATCGATTTAAGATTTAATGGATATTTGCAACCAATCTCGGTTATAAAACCTCAAATATGGTTGTAAGAAAATTAACCTAAATTTATTCTTATAGGAATCACAGGTTAAAACGTTCGTATGCAATAAAGAATGTGCTTCTCAATAAAGAATGATAAAAGCAGGTTGGAATATATTTACTCTTAAGTAAACAAACAATTACGTAAATTTAACAAAATAATTAATATTTATAATATAATTAATTATTAATTATACATAAATTAATTAAAAATATTCTGATATGGATTAATATGTTGATCTGGTATTTTTCAATTTGCGTTTCTACAACCTTAAAATAGCGTAAATTTTATTCAAAACAATATTTCACTAATTTCTTAATAAAAAATCCTTCATCGTTGATGTTAATTAAAAATATTCTTTTGCGACTTCAAGAAGAGCAATGGTTTTTACTCATTATTTTATATAAACTTATAATCAAACAATTTAAATTTCTCAGGATGCAAGCAGTGTCTAGCAAAATATAAAATCAAAATTTTTAATTTTTTATACTAATCTTAAGAAAATTTTAACATGAATTAAAATTTTGTTCTACTTAATTAGTAATTTTTTGTAAATAACTTTGCAAATTATCTGTTGCCAGCTCAACATAGCTCCGTAATTAGATTTTTATCTTGTCTTTTGAGCTACACTATATATGGAATTCATTAATAATGCGATGTTTTGTATAGAAATTGAGTAAAACAATCATAACAACGAATGATAAGATTTGCTTGAATACAGCTTAATTTGATGTTTAGTAAAAATATAGGGCTCTATAATTTTTTTATTTTAATGCAATTCTGCTTGTTTAAACTTTTATAGACGAATAACTTCAATGAATTATATTTTAAAATACATTTGATGTTTAGTAAAAAGGTAGGACTCTATAAAAATTCTTATTTTAATGCAATTCTGCTTGTTTAAACTTTTATAGACGAATAACTTCAATGAATTATATTTTAAAATACATTTGATGTTTAGTAAAAAGATAGGACTCTATAAATTTTTTTATTTTAATTCAATTCTGCTTGTTTAAACTTTTATAGACGAATAACTTCAATGAATTATATTTTAAAATACATTTGAATTATATTTTAAAATGCATTATATTTTAAAATACATATATTTTCAAATACACGTATTTTAAAATACATTATAATGCAATTCTGCTTGTTTAAACTTTTATAGACGAATAACTTCAATGAATTATATTTTAAAATACATTTAAAATACATTATAATGCAATTCTGCTTGTTTAAACTTTTATAGACGAATAACTTCAATGAATTATATTTTAAAATACATTTAAAATACATTTAAAATGCATTTCAATTAATTATATTTTAAAATACATTTTAAAATACATATTAACGTGGCATTGTAAACAAAACTATGAACAAAACATTAACGAGATTGCCATTCATATTTTGAGCAAATATCCATTAATATAGGTAATAATATTATTACCTTTATCACGAAAAGTGTAAAAACATAGATTAAAATTTATATATTTGCAAATCATAGAATAAAATTGCAATATAATCAATTTTCAGTACATTTTAATAGACAAGAACAACAAAAATGGATTCTGCTTGTAGATTAAATGTTTTATTGATATCTAAGAACAAGTATGTTTAGCATTATAGACTGTGTTTCAATATCCAACGAGAAGTATATAAGTAAAATATATGTTGAAACGAATTTAAAATCCATTAGTCAGACAAGGTGATTTCACGCAAAGTCATTTCGTGCATGGAGATCACCAGCACCGATTCAATGATCTCATTATCATATCAGTGTTATATATATAAATTTGACATATTAATGGACTAGGATCCCTCTATGAATGCTTTCTATAGTTAGGTATATTTAAAAAATCGGGAGCAAACCAAATTTCATATATATGAAATATATACGTTTAGGCTGTCACACGGGTAACCGAAACGTCATCGAGATGGCTCATACTACTGATGAGCGCTGCCGGTAATCTCTGAGGTTTAGTAGTGACGAATAGTATGCTGATCGTTTAGTGTAGTCCAGCTAATTAACGACAGCAGCTTTCAACATATTGCCGTATTCCAATGGAATCCTGGACCGTTGTTATCAAGCATATTTGATGCAACCTGCAACATATATATTCAAATTTCATTCTTATATAACTTTATATGTAGTGCAGTTTGTCTTTTGTGAAAATATCCAAAACTATTATAATACACTCCAAATTAATTTTAATCTGTTTTCAATAATATGTACCTTAATTTCAGAAATGAATTCGAAAATATACCAGAATGATAAAGCTGCTAATATATACCAGAAAAAATGTGACGTGTTTTTCGATAAAAATTAATTAATAAATAAACACAGCAATTAATGCGCATTATCTTTAATTCCCTGATCACACAGTCTTGTAGTGGCTAATCTCAATAACACCAAGTTATTTAAACCATTTCTTGGCAAAATTGCGACACTTATTTTTAACGCTTTAAGTATAGCTGAAATAATTATTAGCTTAAAATTCCCATGTTACGTTTTATTGTTAATTCTTACCCAAGTAGTTTCTTTAAGTTATTACATGACCACTTAAGATTTATCTCAATTTGAATATAATTATTTTTTCATATTATTGTAGATAAATTTATTCTTGCATATTCAAAACAAACACGGAGAAAAGAATATAAAAGTTATCTGTATTATCATAATCAGTAAGATAGTGTTGGTCGAATTTTGTAAACAATTACCTGGAGTAGAGTGATAACGCAATTTAATGTTCAGGAATGTTAAGCAATATGAACACCGTCTATATTGTAATGATATAAACACATCATTTTCAGACAATGTGCATGGAATTGAAGTTATCTCAATGATAACAGGGAACTTTTTGAAACTTCTGTCATAGAACGACATGAGCGAAACTTTGGTGAGGTTATGGTGTAATAAACGATGCGTTTATAGAAATAAATTCAAAGGTTTTCCACTGTTAAAACACTTTAGCATTTTATCGCAATTATTTACAATAAACATCTGAATAACTTTAAAATTACAAAATAAATAATAAATAATTATTTTGGACACTAATAATTATTTTTGGCTTTATAGTAAATACTTTATGAACAAAATACAGAATATAGAATTCGATGAAAATGTGAATTTAAATAAGACATCAATTTAAGCACAATAAAGAATTAATATTATTTAATTAATATTAATTAATATTAATTAATACATCTTAATTATTTTTTTGTGGTATTAGAGTTATTAATGCATCTTGTGAAGTTAAGCCTTTATTGAATTATTTTTGAAAAGAATTTTTTTGAAAAGAAATTTTATATTTTTTAGAACATTTTATTTGAATTGCATTCGTGTCAAATGATATTTGACAAAAATATCATTTAAAATAAATATAAATGTTAATAAAAAATAAATGATAAATGATAAATGATAAATATCATTTATCATTCATTTTAAATAAATGATAAATGATATTCCTTATTTTATTTTGGTGAAATACAATTTCATGACACGAGTATTTATTTTAATTTATACAATTTGCAAGATTTCGACTGTTTATCCTTTTCAAGCATCAACCGGAAAATACATGTTTGAAAGTGTATGCTTTAAAAGGACAAACAGTCAAAAGCTTGCAAATTGTAAAAAATAAAGAGTAAAAATTTCAAAATTAAAATAACTTTATTTGACCTGCATATGTTTTACATAAACTAGTTTATGTTGATTTTTTTCAAAAGTCATCGAAACATACATTGATTTTTTCAAAATTTAAGATGATAGCATTTGCAATCAAATATTTCAATATTTTTACGCTACAACTGCCAAAGATTTTTCAGATCGATTAAATTGTGGTGATTAGGTAATTCATTAAAATAAACAGCTTTCAGTTTTAAAGATATTGTAGGGATTGTTTGAATTAATTAATGATGCGTATTGCCACTTATGTGAATTTATTAAAAATTAAATTTGTAATCAGCTGTTAGGAAAAACTATAATAGTGCAAACGTCCTTTAAAAGGTTTAAGCATGCTACCTATTTAAAGATGATAACTATAGAAATGTACAACACAATTGCGAAAATTTCGACTGTAGAAATGTATGACACAACTGCTTTAAAAATAAATGCGAATTGTCGCACTAAAGAACAAAATTGTGCAAATTTAAAGCAGCAGTATAAGTCTAAACTATTTCGTATTAATTAAAGTACAAGGCTAAATTTGAAAACGTATAAAAATAAATACAAGCCATACGGATTTATTTGTTTACTAAAATTTATTTTATTTTTTACTAAAATTCATTTACTAAAATCAAGATAAAAAATAATAATATAATAATATTATTTATTAATTATTTAATTTGACGAAACAAAATCAAATTGCTACAAGAAAATATAGTCAGAAATTATATTCTTCTGGCAATATGCCAGCAATCGTCTTCCTGATGCATACCCCGTTACACCTCTGAATGGCTGCGCTGATCCTATGTAGTAAAAATCTCCCCGAACGTAGATCGCTGGTCGCTCGCTGGATATTCCTTCCAAGTGATATCAACAATACTTCCGCGTTTTTTCCAAGTGCGCCCAGGGATTCGACAGCTATAGTTACAAAAACCGTGAACGCGGGATTTAGGTCGTTGTACTTTGTGCGCTTTATTCGTCGGCGTCTAATGCCAAGGTGCCTGCACCTAGTAATGAACGGGCCAAATAAGAGGATGCTAGTGTGTTGACAAATGTGCAATTTCATGCGAGAAGCCTCCCACGTTCCCTGGGCACGAGTAGCGCCGTCTGGCCGTTTACCATCGGTACGCAGCATTTCAGTTGGCTCCAGTGTACTTGGGTAACCTGCAACGGCGAGTGACGCTTTGATTATGGCATTCATCTATGCGTGCCGAAAATGTAGTCCGGTCGACTTATGGCAGTTTAATCCATGCCGTCCAAAAGAATCAACCGATGATTCGCAGTGACATCTAAGCTCTGCACATATACGAAGTCCGAAACGTAGGCCAACTGCAATTCTCACGGTTTCGTCGTCCAGCCTTGTACCTGAGGAGGCGCATGGGACGGCCTCTAGAAATACACCCGCCGCATTTCCCTCAACCGCGTGCAGACGTGCAATTTGTGATGGTTCAGATGCTCAATCCAATATCCGTCGTCTTATCTGTTGGTAAATAGGCCTGCTCTAAGAACCCATTCTCTGTACATCCTTCGGTGACTCAGTGGTGATAAGCGAGGACCACATTAATTTACCGTCGGTAAAGTCGGGGTCACTATTGACTGGGATTGGACTACCCGACAACAAAAGCTCCACCAATTCGTGCGTTTTTGACACTGAGGACATATAAGCTGGTAAAGCTATATTGGCGGCGGATGTCATCCCGAGACCCTGGAGAACAATCAGAAGGGTAGCCTCTCACCAAGCTATACTGTTGATATGGATGTTAAGTACCGCCTCGAGGGATAATCGCAAAATGTTGTCGTAATCGTTAATCGATGTTCGCTTGAAGGCTGGTATGGAACGAATGAGATATCCGATTTTTGGAATGCTAACACAGTGTCTAAGCAGGTATAACGCGTTATGTCTAGTCAGGCGCATGAGGCGAGACGTCATTTCGTCTAGTTTGGTTGTAGCGTCGGCGATAGCAGCATCGATGATCGTATCGTCTCCGATCGTTGAACCCAAAAGCTTACTGAGCCAGGTTCAACCGTCTTGACACTCGGCAACAGATGCGCGATCGTATTCGAGAAGGTGGAACTGTGTGATACGACTTCACATTTGGATGGATTAAGTTCGAGGCCTATTTTCTTTTCTAGATCAAGAATTTTGACAATATCGTTGCAGAGTGTTTCGCTATCTCCTGACAGAGTAGCATTATCCATATACCAAATGTTGACCAAACTTGTTAGGGAGTCCACTAAATGGTGCACCGTCAGTGAAAAGAGCAGGGGGCGGAGTAGATCGCCCTGTTGTACTCCCTCTTGAGAGAGTAGGACATCGGTTCCGTGGAATAACCAAAATGTGTCACAGTAGCAGCTTCTGACCAGGAGTGAAATCTTGGATGTGTGCATTTCGAATGCTCGAATTACGGCCGATCGGCTCACGCAATTAAATGCATTCCGAAAAACCAATTTCAATATCCCCGTATTGTGTGGCATTAATCTGATTTGCGTACGACAGGCTGTACCGCGGCTTCTGCTCCAAAGTTGTACCGACACCGACCTGTTTCGGTGAAAGAAGGTTGGTGTCCTCCGGTGTGACTCGGTAGCATGTCACTTTGGCTACGAGACGACGAAGTACATGACCGATCGCCATCTGACGAAGTCCATCATTAGGCTTTTTAAGGGCAATTAACTTAGACTCAAAGAAGAAAGGGCTAATCTTTTTGGGAACGGTCCCGGATATTATTATTGACTTAAAGTTCGCGATTTCTCTTAGCAACACTTGACCTGGTGCTGTGGAACTGGAACCCGTAAGGTCCTTCAGGTGGAATGGGCTTAAGGCATCAAGTCCACCTGTCGCACAATTTGCGAAGTAACTGATTGCGCGTGTGACCTCATCTATGCGAGTTGCTGCACAATAAGCTGAGTTATCGGAAAGGTCTTCTAGTCTGCCGGAATCATGGATTTGACAAGGAGGGTGTAATCGTTGCAAGGTGCATGACGTGTCGGCACTGTAATATCGGTCGGCAATGTATTACTATCGGTCGGCACTGCAATATATTGTCGGCACTGTATTATATTATATTATTTTTATTATTTTTTTATTTTTTTAAAAAAAAATGAAAATAAGTTGGGTAACCAATTTACTTGTGATTGTTTTATTTTTATTATTATTATTATTTTTTTTTAATTTTTAATTGATTTGCATGTCGATGTCGAGCAGAACGAGGACCGCGAATACACATCGAAATTGAACGAGCCAACTGAATTTTAATCTTTGACCGTAGTTTTGTCAATTCTTCTTAGTAGGAATGATTGTTTTTTATTGCCATCTTCTGTGCAATTCTCTGAATTAATTGTGCAGATGATTTTACTGCTCCACCGAAACATGATAACACGATAGGTGCGAAATTCGCCCTCTCTATGGCAGTTACTCTCTCTTGATACTTAGCGAATTTACGTGTTTCGTGATATGTAAAAGCAGCCCCAGCGGATTTCGAAAGGTTGGACGGAGCGAAAACGTTAAAAACGCAAGTATCAAATAAAGTTCGCTCCGAACGACTTCCATAAAAACCACAGCAGGCGATATCCAAACGTGCATCATGAGCGCGAGATGTAGATATGCGCTCGAAATGAATACTAGAATTTACTGGCAGTAGTGTTGGCTCTTTTTGCACATTATCACATATTTCTGTCAAGGTTTTAGAAAATATATCACGAATTGAATCATGTCTTATCGATGGATGACCTCCGGTGGGACAGGTAAGTGAGTGAGCCAGAGAATTATGTTCACCGCAGGGGCAATGAGATGGCGCGTCTAGTGGTAGTCTATGATATCGAGCTGCAAGTGCGTCACGAAATTCTACATTGCTAACTCGAGTCCAACGATCACTCGTAGGATATGTGGAGAGCCATGACGAGGCACCTTTGACTTGTAGATGTTCCATAATACGTAACAAATTGTCACCAACATTAGCTACTCGATCTCTAAGCAATGACTTTTGAAGATTAATCTTTGAAGTGCCTATAAGGGCAATGCGTTTGGATTGTTCAGTCCTTAAGTCCACACCGTATGAGCCATTTAAATAAGGAGTGCATATATCTTTTGAGCTTTTAAACTCTTCTATCGCAGTAAAACGTGGGTCAGCAATACCTAGACCACCTAGTCTTATCGGAAGGGTAAATAACGGCCATAAATAATCGTCGTCAGGCAATTTCAAATTAAAAAGCTTATCAAAACGCTTCTGAATGGTGTCATAGAGATCATCATATTATCATATTATGATAATAATAATAATTTTTATTATTATGGAACAATCTACTGACAAGCAATATTACGACAACCTTCGAGCAACGAGTGTCGAGCAGCAATCATTGTTCAAGCTAATTACAAAAGAAAAATGTCTGCTTCTCATTGTTGCCAATGTAATGGTCGAAATGCTGTTTGCAAGAGCTGTTTGTGTGCAAAGTCCGGCAAACTCTGTGTCGATTGTCTTCCTGGTAGCAGGTGTTCCAACCGTGCGAATTCTTCTATTGACGCTCCCACATCTGCATACTTGTCTCAGCTTACTGCACGTAGCGTAGATAAGCTTAATTCCATTCCGTTAAGTCACGATGATTCTAGCGAGTACGTGTCATTTGAATTGAAATGTGACGGTTTTGGTTGTTCTTTATATACTGTTGTCAAGTCTCCTCGTAGGGTATCTCGAGATTTCTTTCTTCAGCGATTCATCTGTGGAATTTGTGCTGCAAAACGCATTACAACTATAGAACAATCCTTAGAACAGGCGAATGTTGCTATAAGCAATTTGGAGGCTAAGATCGATGAACTAAAATTAGCACAATCCAAGGAAATATCTTCTAACCTTTCTCAAAATCTATCATCTCACAAACCCTCTCCATTTCAGAATCGTAGTTTCGCAAGTGTAGTACGTAGAGAAGTAACGCGTTCTATCCTTGCCACTTCTAATATTAAATCAAGTATCTGCTCCCCGTTGGAAATCATTAACAGTTGCAAAAAATCAGCTTTGCGCTCGTCAAATTTTATTATACGCAATCTACCAAATACAGCGGATGATGAAGCTAGTGTTAGAGACATTTTATCCGCTGTAGGCATTCAAATAACTGCAAAATTTTCAATTAAGGTCCATCGACTTCCAGCCAAAAGAACAGACATTCCTCCGTGGACTTTAGTTTCAACGGACGAGGTAACGGCCAGCAACGTTTTATCAAACTCTTATAAATTGAGAAAAGTTGATCGTTTTAGGAATGTTTACATCATGCCGGATTTTTCCCCCGAAGAGCGTGTTGCCAATCAGGTTCTGCGCAAACAGCTACAAGAGAAAAGACTTGCAAACCCAAATAGTAATTACATAATTAGAAATTTTCAAATTGTTCGTAGACCGAATAATGGAAAGGTAGGCACAACACCCGTTAATTCCTCATTAATGGATGGGTCGTCTATATGACTATCCTCTTCTGCAAGAAGTGGTAGTCAGGTTTGTGAGCACCACAAGTCTTTTAGACTGTTACTATTTAATGTGGAAGGTTTGGCGTCTTTGATCGAGCAAGGTATTGAATCCTGGTTCGATACCTTTCACGTTGTGGTACTATTAGAGACCATGTTTACTAATAATTATTCTTTACCTGGTTTTTATACATTTGACAATCCTGCTTTATTGGGCATTCGTGGTCGCCCCGCGGGTGGAATAATTTTAGGTTTAAATAGGGCCTTCAGGGATTGGCAATGTAGGTATTTGCTGAATTCTATACTGCTTGAAACACCTGTCATCACTTTTATCGCATGCTATTTCAAACCCACACTTACCGCGGCAGATATAATTGACGAAATTTCTCAGCTTCTTTCAACTCTAAACAGCACAGTCCCGATAATTATCGCAGGAGATTTTAATGCAAGATTCACCAGTCCAATCACAGGAAAATTGCGAATTCTTGTCAATTACTTTAAGTCTATAAATCTAAAGTTATACGTCCCTAATGAAAATTGGTCCTACGAATCTTCTACAGGTAAAAGCTGTATAGACATCATATTTACTAACGTGCATGTAAGACATATAGGGCTAGAACTATCTTCAAAATGGACGTTAGTTCGTAAACACAAACCTGTCTCGTGTATTTTCGATTGCATATGCAACATACAATCAATAGATTTGCCCCGTCAACGTAGCAGGAAATTATGTACTTCAGCAATTGATTATAGTCAAATAAATCTAGCTTTTCAATTCCTTAGATCAAGAGAACTGGGGAACAGCATTACTTCTGTAATTTCCACCCTTCTATCGGCTTGTAGATATGAATCCGACTATTCCAAAAAAACTCATACCTAGTAAAACCCGCTTGGTTTAAACAGTTCCAGCAACATTTAATTCAATTAAATAAAAGTTATCGGTTCGATTTAACGGTAAGGAAAGATTTTGTAGATTTACGTAGGCTTTACGTTAAACTTGTATCGATGTATCGTAGAGAACGACGTTTAGAGATTGAACGACGGGAATTGTCTAAGGCGGAGTCGACACCGTGGATACTTAAGAAAGCTAACATTGGAACATATAACAGGTTTCAAATCGAAAATTGGAAATCACACTTCCAATCTATTTTGCGCCATTCAATATTAGAAGACATGCCGATTTCGTGGCGCGACGGTGTAATTAAGATCCTGCATAAGGGCAAAAGTGACTATGATTCACTGGATGCGTACAGGGGGATTGCGATATTGAATCACAGTTATAAGTTATTGACTCATATAATGTATATGCGCCTTATTAAGTTTCGCGAGCATCTCTTACCTACGGAGCAGTATGGATTCCGCCCGAAAAGGTCAACGTCCGATGCAATAAAGCATGTCCGTGACGAAGTCACCAATTGTTTCGCTAATCGTAGACCGTTGTATGCTACGTTTGTTGACTTTGAGCGAGCATTTGACACAGTGAATCGTTATTTGTTACTTGATAAACTTTCCACCAGAGTGTCCGTTAGTGGTCGCTTTTTGTATCTTATTTATTCTGTGCTTCAGCCTAATCGCCTTAAAGTATCTGATGGTATCAACACCTCTGATTTCTTTTTTGCTAATCGCGGTGTTTTACAGGGAGATCCACTCAGCCCTATATTATTTTCCTTTTTTGTTATGGATTTGCCTATGCATCTTCGTCATGCATCGAATGAAGTCTCTTGTACCCTCTATGCCGACGATCTAGTAATATTAGCCAAAGATCTTTTATCCGCTCAAAGTGCGTTAGATGCTCTGTCATCCTATTGTTTATCAAATCAGTTGACGGTGAATGTAAATAAATCGAAAGGCCTTAAATTTCGGTTAGGTGGACCTTTGCGTCGATGTGACATGCTGAGAATAGGCAATGTAGATTTAGAATTCTGCAATAGTTACAATTATTTGGGAGTATTACTTTCGTCGAAATGGTCATTTACTGAACACCTACATCGTAAATCCTCGAAGTTAGTTGTAGCAACCTCTTATGCAAAAAACTTAGGTTCTTTATCTTTCTCAGGAGCCCTCCGGTATTTTCGAAGTATGTTGCTTCCCATAGTTTCATATGCTTTGCCAGTTATCTGGTCGGATTTAAGTCCCTTCAATTTTCAGCAGTTGGACAGGTGTCAATGGAGATTCGTGAAGCGAATTGTTGGAGTCTCACCAAAATGTTCTTCATCGGTTATAGCGATACTATCATCGTTAGAACCTTGCTCTAAATACATATGCTCAACATTTAATCTTGAACACACTGCATCATTTACTACTAACCTGAACATGTTCTTTCGAAAGACGACGTCATTGGATTCTGAATTTTATCTTACTCCGGCATTCTTACAGACTAAATGGAGAGAACCCTGTGCAAGGAAAAGACCGCTGATCTGGAGAGCATCTGTCCATGGATATCACGATAAATTCTGCGCTATTAGAATTCCAGTACATGCACGGTGCTCTTTGTGCATTTGTGTTCTTTGCAAAAATGAATGCGCATCTAACCTGCATATCTTCACTTGCCCAATTTTGAAAAATATGTCACTATCCGATATTGACAGTAGGAGAAGATTTTGAAATACAATTTATAAAATTGATAAACTTTTGGTGTATTTATTTTGTTTACCCAGTACCGAAAGGTAAAGAGGTATAATAAATTCTCTCATTATTATGATAATAATAAAAATAATTACAAAAGTAATTGATTAAATTGATATGTAACAGAATACAATGTTACATGTGTTATAATACATGATTTTATAAGTTATAAAATCCCATATAATACCTATTTTTTATTTATAATTATTTATTACTAATTACTATTTATTTATAAATAGTAATATTTATAAATAGTATTTTATAAATCGTATTTATAAAATACTTGAATAAGTTATCTGATTATCAGTATATATTTCATATCAGTCTATATATTTCAGATCTGATATATAAATTGTATATCATCGTTTATAATTATTTTTTATTTATAATTATATATTACTATTTATTATTAAAATAGTATTAAATTTATAAATAATATAAAACGCGCAGACTCAGTTATCTGATTCAATTACTTACAATAATAAATGTATTGATAATTGCAAGCAACAATAATTTTTATTTATAATAATTTATTATTTATTATTTAAATAGTTAAAAATTCGTAGACTTAGTTTTCTTATCTGATTTTTTGATCTAATACACAAATTATCGAAAAATCGCAATACTTTACAATATTGTAGAGCAAAACGTATAATTAAAATTTAATCAGAATGAAAAAATATATAAATAAATTTAATAAATTAAAATAAAATTTATAATTAAAATTTATATAATTTTTAAAGTATATTTTAAAAGTAATATACAATTCAATTGATAAGTAGCTATTGTTACATGTGCTTACAGCGTTTATTTGAACTAATACACAAATTAACGACAAATGGTACAATGTACTATTTGTCATATTTTAAAATACTGTACTATTTGTCGTACTTTACAAATATTAATTCTCGTATTATGTACAAATATTTATTTGTACATTCTACTAGAAATTAATTCTCGTATTATGTACAAATATTTATTTGTACATTCTACTAGAAATTAATTCTCGTATTAGGCATTTATTTTTGCTTTTTCAATATCAAGTTTTAAAAATTTTATCTTTGAATTAAAAAAGGTTATGTAATTTCGACAAATTCTTTATCCATATATTTCGAAAAATTAGAATTATGGAAATGCACACAAGGAAATATCAAATACCAGGGTCTTAGTAAAATTCGAATGTGCAATATGATAAGGTTTATGTATGTACTGTAATCATGTAATGTTAGTACGAAAGTCCATCGAAATTAAAGCAGCAATCTAAAGCACTTTTGATGTAAGGTGCTTTAAATTACCTATAATATAATATTAAATAATATTAAATATTAAATAATATTATTATAATTTTTTTATTTTTTTTATTATTACACAAAATTACATTGAACACAAGACAAATCAAATAGTCAAATAGTAGACAAAAAGTTTGACCTCATTATAAATATATTCTAACTATATCTCTTCAGACCTCTGACGACGGCATCGAAAACACCAAGAATTTGATTTTATTAGACCAAACCCGATCTTTCGACGTAACGTAGCGATACAATCACTGTAGTTATTGTCCCCTCTTAAGGCCTGTATTGACGCTATTCTCTTAAGCAATGCATGTGACTCTCTACTGATTCCGCCAGACGATGAAAAAATAACCGGAATAAATGAAGCACGATCGACCCTAGATACTCGCTCTAAATATTTGGCCTGCTTTCTGTTGTGATGATACTCAAACAAACTATGAGGGCTTCGATTGGCATACGATGGAGCATGAACGTTATAAACGCAAATGTCTAGAAAAGACCGCTCTGTCGAATCCCCGTATAAACCACTGCATGCAACATCAAGGCGTGCATTCATATCCTTACACGTTGTTATTCTATCAAATTTGTAAGAAAACTCAACAGGAAGTAGGACCGGCTCAATTTCAATAGCCTTACATGTTGCAGATAACATACCTGCTATAATGTCGCGCATCACATTATGTCGAACAATTGTAAAGCCCCCTGTTTTGCAAGATAGTGTGTGCGATACGTTGTTAAGTTCTCCACAAACACATTTTGTCGGAGCGTCTTTTAATTGCCATCCATATCTAGCGGCAAGCCCATCATAAAACTGATGATTATTTAGACAATACTGCCTATCTTCGCTAATCCTTGAAGATAGCCAGGTTGATGCGCCTTTTTCTGATGCATGAATTAAGGCATTTTTTGTGTAATTATCCAGTTCTGCAATAATCTTACTGTGTTTTGAATCGTTAAAAATCTTTTCACCCCGAATTCCGATATTTACCAGTATTTGTTTCTCAAGTAATTCTTGTCCTACGTATCCATTTAATAAAGGTAAACACATTTTTTTAGACCAATTCCATTCCTGGATTACCAGCTCGCAAGGATTTAAAATCCCCATGCCTCCGCTAGATGTAGGAAGTTCAACTAATTGCCTTATGTCCTCCGTAATTTCACTCATCCCCAGTATCCCCGGCAATAAGCTTTTCCTTATTTCCAATTCTAGTACTTGTAACCATGATTTTTCACATTTGCACGCACGAAAAACATATGTCCATTTATGTTGTAACGCAAAAATGAAAGCTAGATAAGTCTGTTGAGCACATGTTTCGGATATTTCCGATAAGCGTCTAACCATCTTACTCCATTTATCAACCTTATGTTCCACCCATTCCCGCTTATAGTCGCCATATCCGATTGGACACCCAAGAACTTCAGCGCCTAGGTGTGAAACTAGAATTTCACTACCCGCAAATATTGACCTTGCTATATCATTATTAGATCTAGAGATTAACTGGCATTTCTGAGTATTGATGTAAAAACCATAATACGGACCAATGTCCTTCATCATTTCAAGATATTGGTAAAGAACACCCGCCTCCCCAATGCAAGATACATCATCTGCATACCACATCTGTTGGACAGACGGAAATGCCTCCTTCAAACGCAATATTAAAGGAATTGTAGAAGCCGCGAATGCAACCATAGACAGAGGATCACCCTGTGTGAACCCTTCGCGATACAATATTATATCGTCTCTTATCATCATAGGATCCTCCGAATACATGTTCGTTAACACATTAAGCAAAGGCGGATATACATTTTATTGTTCGTTAACACATTAAGCAAATGCGGACATACATACAATATTATAATAATATTATTATATTAAAATAATATAATATTATTTTGGTGTTAGAGTTTTTATATGTAAGATGCAAATTTTATGATTATAACATCCGATTTTAATTGTGAAAGATAATCTTTAAAATAATTAATTTCTTCAGACAATATTTTTGCAGATAATGTTTTTTAGCTGTAAAGCGAAAGATTCAATTGCAATTTGAACACATACAGACAATATTTGTCATTGCTAATATAAATCCAAATAAATTGCTATCATAATTCATTAATTATCTAATTAATGAATAAATTAATTTATTTAATTAATTTTGTTTTTTTATTAATTATTTTTCACATTATGATTGTAAACAGCTTTTATTGGCTAATTAGGAACTTTCAATTGGCTGATAAGTTAGAGATAACCGCAATCATTATTAAATATTAAGTTTTAGCTAGTTAAAAAATTTGTCTTGATTGTTAAAACTTACAATTGAAAAGGACTGCAAAGTACAGTCGAAATATCTAAATAAAGTTCTTTTTGTATTCTCGAGGATGGTTTGCAATAAAAAAAAGTTACTTTTGACCCGAAAGCAATTCTCAACGATATAAATATTAAGTATTATTTTGAAAAAATAATATAAATTATTTTTTAATAATATAAATATTAGCTAATATGATTTAGCTAATTTAAATCCAAATAAATTGCTATCATAATTCAGTAATTACTTTAATGTCATATTTTTCTGCTAGAAACTCCTGCATTTGAATGTCGAATAGTTTACATCCTAACCTTCGATCTAGTAATCAGCAGCTCCAATTATTGCTGTAAAAATCGCAATCCACGAACATTTGTTTGTAATAACCAAATACAGTATTACCGCAGTATTTCACTCAATATGAACTAATGCTGGCAAATAGGTTCTTAGCTCAGATCTCGAACTTAAACCCCGATTCAAGATTGCAAATATTGACTTTGTTCTGGAAATAAACTATAAAATGCATCTGATTAATTATGCAAGATTATGCAACTGTCAAAAGATTATATGATCAGGAATTTTATAAACGATGTGATTGTGCAAATGCATTGTATAACACAGCTAGTAGAAAAAAATGATTACTAACCGAGTCAAAGCTTGTTTAAACTTTACTGGTTTCGTTATAGTAACTCATATAAGAGAAAAATGTTACAATTTCATAAGGATTTAATTAAAATTAATAAAAATTAATAAAAATTGATGTATAATTTAAATATTAATTTATTTAAAAATTATATTAAATTTGACCAAACATATTAATTAGTAAATAATATTAAATATAAATATTCAATATTAAGAGTATTGATCAAGAATATTAAACTTTGTAATGTCAAGCGTTTTCAATTAATTATTTGTAAAATTCAAATTTAAATAAAAATATAATTACGAAATAATTTAACAATTGAATTAATTAAATCATTTTGTTAAATTAATAATTTAATTAAACTATTAAATATATATAATTCATAAATAATTCTTGAAAGCGAGTGAAATATTTTCTTACGATCTTTGCTTTTTTTGTTGGTTTCTTGGAGTATTTAAATTTTTAGATCAGGAAACAAAAATCAAATAAAAATAAACCCTTAAAAGTAATATAAAACCATATTGTTTAAATATTATGTAAATAATATACAGTTCTTGCAGCATGATATTAGACATGTATTCAATACGATAGAGATCAGATATATTGAAAGGTCAAATTGATTAAATGAAAAATATTATTCAATAAAACAAGGTAGAAGAGGATATTAAGCTATTAAAAAATTATAAAAATGGAGAATACGTTATTTTATAAAATTACTAAGAATATTTATACGTCAACAAATGAAGTGTGTGTTTATTGGTCCCGATTGAAATGCGGTTGTTCTACAATGTGAATGCCAAATTGTAGGATGCAAATTCGGTAAATCTAGTTAATAGATAAATTAAACGCATATTTTGGCATTAATATCAGTTTATGTAGCTTACTTTATATTCCAAACGTGCTAAACTCGGGAAGAATAAATGATAAAGTCGTAGAAAATGTATATAACCAAATGATGTCAAAATAATTAAATTATAAATAAAAAATAGGAAATTTGTTTAAAAACAACAATTTTATTGATAACTTCGTTTTTATTTTATTTTCGTTTTTATTTATTCTTTTAAATACCTAGCAAGTATATTATCAGGAAAATTTATAATAATTAAAAATTATAAATTTAAAAGTTATATTATATACAATTGTGTTTTTTGCTTTTCTTTATTTTATTGTGTGCATTTTTGAATTTTCCCTTTTCCTATTTTAAATTTTTATTGTTGTTCAATTCTAACGAAACAACAAGCACATCAACAATTATTATGTATAAAGTGCTAATTATTTTGTGATTTTTAAAACCCTGCGGTCATAGCCGATCAATTCTTTCCGTCAATTAATAATAATTTAATTATTCCGAATTCAAGGGTAAGATAAAAAAAATATAAATTCGCCAGGTCCACAGAAAACAAAGTCCGATTTGTTCATCAAAATAAAGGATCCTGCTCCAATATTTCAAAAAAGTGTATTGCTATTTTTCGTTAGCATAAAAATGGAATTTTGAAGTCAAGATATTTTCAAAATATGAAGATATAACATCAAATTTCATGTAGGCTAACACAAATTGTATGTTTCTTCTCATTCGCTAGCATCAGCTAGCGAACCATATAAAAATAGTATTTGTTGATCCTGTTCTAAAATTTAATAAAAAAAATCAAAATCAGTTGTTTTGATTATTAGTACTAAAATAATAATTAGGATATGATATTTCTGGTTTAGTTCTAAATTCAGCTTACACTCCCTTTTAGAACTCTTAAATTTTTAAAAAAATCTAAAATGGAACTTTTTTAATAATTCTATTTTTTAAACTATTAAAAAACAGTTTGAGTGTGCATTTTGAAATTTTACTTGAACGTTTTACTTGATAATCATTAATTTATACTCAAACAAAAATATAAAACAAAATAATATAGCGAAATCCATTGGCTGCAAATGAAGCGAACTTTCAGAAATCAAACCTTTTTGTTATATTTTCGGTTATAATTATTTTTTTTAAATTATTTCTATTAAATTATTTAATACAAAATCTAAATATCAAATCCAATTTTTTAATTAAAAAATATTATTTTAAACTTCTACTAAAAAAAATTTAAATTTTTATAGAATTAAATCAAAATACTACGTTAAGTTGATTTCTTGTTTAGATTTGACTAGTTAAAAGTGGCGTTATAAATTCGTAAGAATTTAATTTTTTAATATTGCATACGAACAGGAAAGTTTAAACCTACATGCTTTTTTACAGCATTCGTCGGTTAGCTTAACCCGGAATGAGCCTACACAGACGCATTTCACCCGATTGGCTGAAAGAATTAGCTTATTAGCGCTTGCGATATTTATTAATGAAACTAAATTAATCCATAATTTATATCTGTAAATATCGAATTAATATAATCTGCTTTTATGCAATATGCTGCACACTTTTTTATTATTACACATGAACAGGAAAGTTCACCTAATAGGGCGTTTCGGCCTTAACTATGTTTAATCATCACTCACTACATGCTGGTATCATTAGTTTGGCCCTGTAGCAACACAACTTTGACAATACTGGATCCTTAGTAGACTTCTGAAAGTAAATCGCAAAGAGTAAGCTCCTCTATTAGGTGACCAGCTTTATATCTTGTACACGGTTTGCTAAGCTGTGGCTTCAAGGACAGCAAGTGTGCTATCGCTCCTTTCTTTATCAACTTACTAATTACCAGTAAGTTGTAATCAGTTAATTAGTAAGAAATTACCATCGATGGCAATGCGTTTGTAGTAAGCGCATTCTGGGTTAAGCTTTCAGACTAAGGTTGTAAAAAAGCATTCAGATTTGACTAGTTAAGTTTAAAATTTGTCAACGTTCAAAACGCTAGCTCTTCTTTAATTTAAAAGTCGTTAAATAATTCAGTAGTTTATTTAAAAAAATATATTTTTTAGTTTATTTTTTTTATTTTATTGATCAAAATCAGTATATACGCTTATGAATCTACCGCGTTCATAGTTATGGCTTAAACATTGTTTGTAAAAATAGCAATTGCACTATTATAAGTGATAATCTAAGTCAATAATAACGAAATCACATATGCATAACATGATTTTTTTAAATCAAAACTGCAAAACATGTTATGCATGGTCATTTTTAAACTAAATTATCATTAAAATTTACATTTATTTCGTTGACGAATATCCTTGGTTTGAATCTTGTTGTCTTATATAACCTCCATGCATGCTGGATAAACGCAAATTGAAAGCTAAAGGTGTGATGTATTCTACAGTAGATTCTTTTCTCGCAGTCTTAACTGGTAAACCTAAATTACTTATGCAACAGTATTTTTCCAATGTTATAACTTTTATCGAATGATTCGAAAAAGTACATTCAATAACAACTTAATTGAATTATCAGTTTATCAATTTTGTGTAAAAAAGAGGTAGTGCTTTGATATAATGACAAGAATGATCATTTGTTATGACAGCTTATCTTTTATATTTCAAATATATAGCATGAAATTATGAACGGAGAGGGTCGGATATTTTATATATCAATTAATAAAATAAATTGATTGCGTACCACATGATTTTGGAGTCGATATTTTTCGAAGAGCTAACTAAAAATCTTATGACAGCACCGATCTGTCATTTTGATATTGAGAGTCATTTAAAAATCCCATGACAGAACCGATCTGTCATATTTGTATTGAAGGTCATTTATTCAGCAATTAACAGCTATATATATCTACAATCTGTCTATTGTGTTGGGTATTAAATGTAAAACTAATGAATCAAATGTAGCCAATTAATCTGTGGAAAAAGGAAATATTAAGAAATTTACAATAATTTAAATTATATATGTTATATAACACTACATATTGACATGATGATTACAGTATAAGGGTTGCTTACCTCAAACCTGACAGCGAAGCATATTAGTCGCTAGCTAATAGCGATAAGCAGTGGATATGCGAAATATAGAGTTCGACTAATGATGGTGCTCTTCTATTTCACAATCAATTGACTGTTGAAGTGCAATTCAATTTACTTTTTATATTTGCAGTCATAAAAAAGGATTGCGTTTTAGCGTAGCAATTACATATCGTTGTGGTGATATAATCACATTCAAATATGATATTTCTCTTGAAAAGTTAAATTAACCTATGCAGTAAGTACACCGGAATTTCCATTACTTAAAAGTAATGGAAAATAATAGCGAACAATATAACAAGTAATACTGTATTTTATCGCATGTGCAATGAACAATACATTAGTTTCATTTTACAAATTTTAAATTGAAAAGATTAAAATATCATAATTTTAGTTTGCTTTCAAAATTAATTATTGCTTCCTATAAGCTGCTTAAATATGATGTAAAAAACAATTTGGATGAGATAAAAATTCATTCATTCATTTTCAAAATCATTTATTTAGATGCCAAAATAATTTTTACAAAATTGAAAGAATAAGTCAAAGTAGCTGTCAAAAATAGCAAAACAAAGTCCATGTATCGAATTAAATATGGACATGCAAAGTTAACTACTACGTACTTGACTGTTTACAGTGTACATTTATTGTAAGTCAATGTTTTAATCGACAAATCCCTATATAGAACCTTTTTATATAAAAATATATAAAATAAGTAATTCCCTTCATATAAATTTTCTTCAAATAAGTTTTTTAAATCACCGTAATTTGTTTCTTATTTTTATATTATCATTTTTATTTTTTAATTCTAGCCAATTGTGAAAATCTGAAATGTTCAGTAAATTGTTATAATGAATTTTTAAAGTATCGAAGAAGGAGACATAATTAAAGGCGCTACTGTCAATTTAATTCTCAGGTAAATATCTTCACCGCGTATCATTTAGTACGGAATTGTATTAGTAAATTTTCTGGATCAGATAATTTTTGAGGTGCGGAAAATCTATTAGCTAAAGATATCATAATTAAGAAATATTAGTCCACAATTTTATATCATATTAAATTATTTCAATAATATATTTTTAAAAATAATCGTTTTGAAATCAAGTATCTAACCTATAAGATTTATAAATTACACTTTTAAATTTATAAAATACTAAGTAAAATAGGAATTACTTTCAAATGCAAAATGAAATTATGATTTGTCTACATGTTTTAACGAATTGAATTTATATTATTTATTATAGTTTATTTATAAATATACGACTTCAATGACCATATGTTAATGTTATAGTACAATATCATATTTGTATATTGCTGGAAACATTTTGGTAACAGGACATTGTATCCGTAACTTTAATGTCTATAGGGAATTTAATTTTTAGACTCAAAACGCATTTTTATATGACCGAAATATTATACAAATGACTGCGGATATTATGTCAATATTTAATAAATGTTCAAGAAGGGTCACATGCCGGCCTAGGATTGGCTATTTTTGCTCTAAATAATACAGAATATTACAGTTCATGGATTTATAATTCCTATATTTTTCATGACCGAATATGGGTGGATATATAGATGATAGAAATATTGCACGGATAACTATGGATATTATGCTAACATTTAAAAATGTTCAAGAAAAGGCACATTCGGGATCAAGGTTGGCTATATTTGTTCTAAACCCCCAAAGATTTTAGAATTAAGGGATTATTATATCAAATTTTTTATGGCCGTATATGGGTAGATATATAGATTAGAAATATTGGACAAATAACTATGGATATTATGTCAACATCTAAAATGCTCAAGAAGGGACACATGCAGGCCAAGAGTTGGACACTTTTGCTATAAATCACCAAAGATCTGTATGGGATTCATAATTAATTGTATTTTTCATGGTTGTAGAATAGATAACCAGTCTATGAATGAGAATATTTATTTATTTAAAGTACAAACGTTTCGGATCTATGTAGATCGAAACATATATTTTTATTTATAAAAGCATTAAAAGATCACGTATAAAAGTATTAGTAGAAAAATTAATAGTAGCATATAATTAGGAAATTATAAAGTGACCAAATGGATAGTCGAGCATGCTGAGCGTGTGCCAATAATACGAAACCAGTTTGAATCCTAAAAGAAGCTAAACAATAAATGAACTATTTTTCACCTGAGAGCTTTAACATTTATCATTAATGATGCCTTCTTTACTCGGGCTTCCAGAAATTGAAACCCACTTACCTATCTCGAATTTTAAAATAATACTATCATTCTCCGCAACACAACAACTATAATTGACTTATAATTATACATTTATCCATTAAATAAATAATATATTCACTTATTATGAATGAATATAGTATTGCATTTATTACAATTTATTCATATATTCATTTAATACAAATGAATAATATATTTCATCAATGTAAATATTGATTAATTAATAATTATGATTATTAAGTATATAAATAATGATTCATATTTATTTAAATTAATTATATTACTGTAATATATTAATTTTATTAATATCGGGGTAATATTATTAATAGTACCCAGATCTGAATACGAGTGGTGTTGAGTTTTTGCATTTTTGTTCTCGTAAAAATCTGTCAATACCAACACCATGTTTGAAAATAAAAGATATACCGATAAACATGACATCAGGATACTCTTAGTCAACGATCGATGTTCGATTTCATAATCGTATCAACTAATTTGCGACGACATGTCCTAGACACGTGTGTAGAGAGCGGATGAAATGTCAACCAACCACTACCTTGTAGTTAGTAATATTCGCTGGCAAAGTAGGCTATCAGACACACTGGGGAACCTAAACGTAGTGTTATGGTTCATTGTGTACGTCTGGAAGATGATTATGTACGGGAAGTCTTTACTAACTATATCCGGGCGAACTTTGTCCAGCTGCGGGAAGAGGTGGAGAATATCGAACAAGAATGTTTACGTTCAAAACTTCGCTTGACATAGCGACTTCGAAGAGCTGTGATTTGAAGACTGTAGGTGTCTGTCGTGGAGGCAATCTTCGAACTGCTTGGTAGGCACTAATAGTAAGAGATTATATCATCAGAAAAAATGGCTTATAAGGCAATCTTGCCTGGTAGGTCATTGGATGCTGTAGAAGGACCAAAAGAGTTGCAGTTTTAGCATTTGCTGAGTCAAAAAAAATCAACTTGGGTGAAGTTTGGTGAGCGTCTGGAACTTGATTATTGGTCAGCTTCTAAAATGTTCTTCAAGAACAATCAAACCCCTTCGTGTTGATAAGCACAAATCTGCTCAGACTGTTTTAGACAATTACGGTATCCGCTAACCGATATTGAAGCATACAATATCGGTTAGCGAATGCCATAAACGTCGTGGAAAGAGCGTTTTAGAGATATCTTTAATATGGATGACGTGCATTCTCTTGTGGAAGAAGAATCTTCGAACAGAATGGAAGATCCCATTATCCTGACTGAGGTCATTACTGTTGTTCACAAACTTTGTAATGGCAAATCTGCTGGGGTTGATGAGATTCGACCTGAGATTTTGAAGGCTATTGATGGTGTAGGCATGAAGTGGATAACACGACTGTTCAACTTAATAATGAAGTCAAAAAAGATTCCCGGTGATTGGCAAACTAAGGTGATAATTCCGATCTATAAGGGAATCAAAGAGAATGTTCAATTATTCTTATTAGCCTACACGATAAGCTATTCACAAGGATCCTCGAACTAAGGATACGACCGATAGTCGAGGGACATTGGCAAGAGGAGCAATATGGCTTTTGATATGGTCGAAGAATTACTGATCTGCTCTCTACTCTTTCAACTATTCTCGTACGCACCTTGGAGTTCGCTCAGCCTACATGTGTTTTGTGGATTTGAAGAAGGCGTTTGACCTGCACCAAGATATAGTTGAGGAAGGTAATTAAGGAGTGGAAAGTTCAGCATTTTCTCCGTGTAACTGTGGCTGTGTTCTTCTTAGGAACTAAGAACGAGTTATGTTCGTGTTTTAGACAGGAAGTCTGGATCGTTTCCTTTAGGTATTTGCCCTTGTAAGGGCTGTCCACTGTTTCCACTTTTGTTTCTTGTTTACATGAACAAAATTTCGAGACGGGCCGCTTTGTCAGAGTTTGGTCTTTAGTTTAGTTCCATCGGAATATCATTTTTGTTTTCTACAGACGATGTCGTCTTGTTCGCCTTCAAAACTGTTGACGCACTACGCTGGCTGGATCGATTCACGGTGGAATGTCAAGTGGCCAGTATAGAAGTTAGCAAATTTAAATCTATCTCCATGTGCTCTGCTCGGAACAAGGTAGCATCGTCGATACGAATTAGTGATAAGATTTTACCCGACGTAAAAGAGTTCATGCACATGGGAGTTTTGTTCATGAGTGATGGTATGAATAATAGCGAGATTGACATACGGATATGTGCAGCTTACGCAGTAATGGGTTCTCTGCACAGATCAGTTGTTGTAGAGAGAGCTAAGCCTTCAGAAGAATCAGCCTTAGAGATAAAGATGAAGCTCGGTCATTTCCAGATTATACTTTCTAAACGGAGACCCCGAGGCAGACATCGGTATATGTGGAGATATCAAACTCTTTTTCTTGCCAAGGAACGCTTAGGACTATCTGAAAGGGAGGTCTGGTCTGTCACTCAGGATCGTAATACTTGGTCACGTCTCGTCTGTGCACTGTCTTCACAACCCGACCTCCGAATCAGTGAAAGATGAGCACATTTTGTTTAAATAAATTTTATGTTAGGTTATTACTATTTATATAAATTTTCCGATTTACTTAAATAAATTTATGTTATTTGAAATTTAATTAATTGATTAAGTCATTATTTTACAGACCTCGTCTATAGTTACGTCTTTTTATAAAATAACATATTGATAGAAAAATCACTCGGAAGTACATTTTCATAGTTCGCTGCCCGGTTATACATTTTTATAATATTTTATTTTTATAAAATATTATAGACATCTTTTTAGTTATGTTTTAATAAGGCAATTATCATCCGTTGTGATTATTCTCCCCCAACCGAACAATTAAGTAAACAGTGATAACAATAAAATTAAATAAATTTTAATAAGCACAATTAAAAATAAAACCTCAGCAGCTAACAGATTTTTAATTGACTAAATTATGTTACGAAAATTAAATCTCAAAGCAAAGTCCCTTTTTTACTTTTTTATCTTAAGACTGCTAGATATTTTTATCATTTACAATAATAATGAATTTAATTATTTGTCAATTCATTGAGGGAGTACTATATTATCAAAAGAAAATTGTGAAAATGTGATAAATTATAAAAATATAATAAAATTATGGAAATGTAAAAAATCATAAAATTATAAAAATGTAATAAATTAGTGATTTTATAGATCTCGCGGCTGAATCACTAAGTATAAATTTCAAAAATGAAATTTTAATAAAAATTGACTTTTATTTAAAATTTTAATTTTTTATTTTTACTTGATATAAATTATATAAAATCGTATAACAATTATTTATTATTTATAATTATTTTTGTTATTTATTGATTTAGCATTATTATTTATAATTATTAATTATTCAATCATTACATTTCGATTAAGAATAAATAACCATATGGGTTGAATTATATCGTTGATTCAAAATTAAGGGTTTCAGTATGATAAAGTTAACGTACTCTGAATTAAAATTGATAAAAACGTACAAAATGAAAGTTCGTTGACGAAATGCTACAATTTTTCATAACTAAATTACTTTATTATTCTTTAGTTTTGTAATCATTTAGCACTTTCTAAAAATGCAAACAAAATAAGAACTGGGAATCTTGACGGATGTAATTTAATATAATTAAATTAATATAATATTATTTTATTTTAATTTAATTAATTTTTTAATTTGTTTGCTTTCTTAATGTATTATTATTCTGTTTTGGTTTAGATTAATTTATAATTTATTACTCTACTATTACATTATTTTTATCATTAAATTCGTCGTATGTTTATCTTATCTTATTTCATTTGTATTTATATTTAATTTATAAATAATTTAGACTCACTTACCTGAATTGTTAATTGCTTCATATTATTTGGTTTCTATAAAACACTAAAGATAAAATATTGAGTTTTTTTTAATTGTTTAAATTTTTATATTAAAATATTTCATAAATATAAACTGAAAGTTTATATTTAAAACTGAAAATATGTGAACTTATAAAACTGAAACTTTCAGTTCCCATATTATTCAAGAGATTTAACTATATGACATCAATTTTTCTGTAATTCATAAATATTTTCTATGATTAAACAAAATGCTACAATTAATACCTGCAAGAAAAAGCCAATAGCACTGATAGGTGAAAATCACTTTTTATCTTTCATCATGCATTTCTAATTAACGACGTCTACGTAAAAAAGTACTGACCATTTTCGACAAAAAATCGTCTCTTCAAGCTGTTTGCGAGTATTTAACTTTTGTAAACAGATAAGTTTTTGTCAGACAATTGTGTAAAATATCACCGCAACTATTTGCTGACTTTGTGCAATGCCAGAATAAAAGCAATTACACGTTTGATTGACTTCAAAATATAACGTTGAAATAATATGGAAATAATATGCGATAAGTTTTTACTTAGGTATGTTGGCTATCCATTAAAATCAGATATCTAATTGAATCTAATCAGAATATCTAATCAGATCTCTCCGGCTCATGAATAAAAGCTTTTATTCAAAATTGTAAACTGATCAATAGTAAATCAATAGTAAATTGTAAACTAATGGCATAAATAATATGATAAGTTAAAAATAATTAAAACTAAATGAGTATAAATATTAAATATAATTATAAAATTTAAAAGTAATAATGCTAAATCAAAATTTAATAATAAAATAATTTATAATTATAAATAATTGTTTTTCGATTTTATATAATCTATATTATATAAATAAAATAATCTATATTATTGATAGTTTAATATTTTACATCAAAACATTTTATTTTTATTAAAATATCAAATCCATATTTTATACAATATATAAATTAAAAATAAAGATAAATAATTATAAAAAATAAATAATTGTTATATAAGATTTTATATAATTTATATCAAGTTAATATTTAAAATTGAAATTTAAAATAAAAGTCAATTTTTATAAATTGATTTTCTTATTGATAAACTTCTTATTGATAAATTATTGATAACTCCTATTTTTATGATCCAAATTAATTGTTTTATAATATTTTATATAATCTATATCAAGTTAAAATTTAAAATTAAAATTTAAAAAAGTCAATTTTTATTCAGGAGGAACTGCTGTGTTACCAGATTTCGACCCATATTCTTTAACATAACATGACAGCGTGGCCAAATACATGGTAATGACGTATTTTATTATTAATAATTAATAATTGTTATATAAAATTTTATATAATGTATATTAAGTTAAAATTTAAAATTCAAAATTAAAATCAATTTTTATGAATTGATAAATAAATTACAGACGATGTACCAGAATAAGGATTAGAGGTCATCATTCAAAATTAAAATCAATTTTTATGAATTGATAAATAAATTACAGACGATGTACCAGAATTAGAGGTCATCAGGAGGTACTGCTATGCTATCATTGCGATTTAAATAAAATGTTCAATGTGCATGATGCTAATGCCGTTTAGCATTTGCTATAAGTAGATTATAGTGGTAATAACGGATTTTATCATGAAGGTCTTGCCCGGAAAATAATCTTAAGCTCTTAGCATTTGAATTAAAATAATAATGTTTTAAATCTATTATAATATTTCAGTTTAACAATTTTTAGATTAATAATTAATAATATTATTGTTTATAATTATTAACAAATTAGACGTTATTTGTTGATTTGTCGATAACATTTGTGTCAAATTCAAAATATATCGAAAAGTGATTCGTCCTGCAGTCTTATATGGTACCGAATGCTGGCCAATTACGAAGAGCGCCGAAAATTGCATCGCTGTCATGGATACTAAGATGATGATATAGAGGAATAAAGTAACTCGCCTCGATCATATGCGCAACTACAATATACGACAGTAGTATGGTGTTGCGCTAATCAAGGAAAACTCCGAGAAGCCCGTCTTCAATGGTTTGACCATACTTTCCATGCAACTGAAAACTCATTGGCGAAAACAGGTCTGAGTACCCAAGTAGATGACAAACGTCCAAAATGACGATCAAAGCAACGATAGCTCGACACACTAAACAAGTATATACAAGCTGCTTGATTGCACCCAGATCTGGCCCACAATCGTGAGAAATAAAAGGCACGTACATTGAGAACCGACCTTGTTTTCATATGGGATTAACGTCAAAAGAAGATTTGTAGTTTAAAAAAGAAATAAAAATTGAAAACTGTTGCAGGTGCTACTTAGCGATCCTGAAAAGATATCGCTATATAACTGCTTCCGCGATTCAATTGTGGTTTAAATGCCGTACTATGAGCAAATGATCATTCCATTTTTCTCGAGACTGATTAAGAGTATCGATCGGCAATAGCTTTCCAACTTTGGCAACGAGAACCGTCCGGCATCTGACATTTGGACGGCGGGCGAATTGAGTATTGTTGCAGCTTGACAGGCACAGAATAACGACGTTGGCGATGGATTCAGTATAGCTGCCCTTTGTGGACGACATTTCTGTGAGCGCGGTCAATCACCGACGAGTTGTGACTTCCCTTCCAGAATCAAAATCCCCGACAAAACGACGCAACATGCGGATAATATAACGGACATCTCCAGGGAACGTCTCGGTGACTAGCTTACGAAATATAAATTTTTGACGTGCCGATTTGCCAGGCTATTAAACCAATGACATATTTGAATCTGAAGTGAAACAATTTTGGTTTGTTTGTCATTTTAAATATTAAAAATTGAAAATATCATAAAATAATAAAATGTTAAATTAATATTTAAATTGAAACTATTGAAATTAATTAAACTTCTATTTTTATTACAACACTATATATAACGTTTAAGTTTATTAAAAACATTATACAATACGCGGACTTTTAAGATATCAAGATTAACCGGTAATAGTAATGTTAAGTTAATTTAATTTGGTTGCTGATTACGGACAGATTTAGTGTTTATTAATCTACGATAGCACTGATACCTCCTGCTTATCCGAAAATAGTTAGTATAGCCATGCATACGAGAATTGAAAAATTGCGGATGCGGTATATTTTCTTCTAAAATTATCATCCGCTTTTGATATTTACTGAAATTAGTTGCTATTCTTGGCAGCTCGTTAAATTGATTCAATGATCTAATCGCTGTTGATTGATTTGTTACGTCTAAACTACAATTAGCTATAAAAAGAACATTAGTTTTTCTAAGTTACCAGAAAACGGCAATTGGTTATTTTGACGTTCCTCAACAAATTGAATAACGTTAAACTCCATACTCGAATGAAGTCAAATTTCGAAGGAATTTCTTAGCAGTAAAGGGTATTATTTGTAAATGTTATTAATCTTCTTTCGCAATTCATAATTGGAGCAGATTATCTTTAAAACGCAAATAAAGTGTATAAAAGATTAAAGTTATAATGATTTAACGTTATAAAAGATTTTAAAATTTTAATGCATTCAGCGATGAATTTTAATGCATTCTAATATATTTTTGCGATTCACTAAATACAATACTATGAGTATATTACCTTTAAAAAACATGTAGAGTGTATTGATGAAATGTGTTATAATCAAAGGTTTTGTTTATATTAATTTTAAGGTTAAGTCAGCTTTATTACCAACTATTTGGTTAAATACTTTAGTTTGCTAATATAAAACGCTTCTAAAATCTTTCGTTTAAACATACTGGATTATTTTGATAAGATTATTATTAACAACCTTAATAATATTATTATTTTATTATTAAATTATTCGACTATATAATTTAAGAAATATTCTGTTTATGCTGTATTAAAATTCCTTCAATATTCCGAATGTGTGTATTTTAATTTATTTATTTTAATTAACAAAATAGGGGAAAAACCTAAACATCTTAAACAAAAAATTGCAAACATATTTTAAGTTATATAAAAATTTGGAGCAAAATAAAAACGTAAAATTATTAATTATTAATCATTAATTTGTTAAGTAAAAAATGTGTTATAATCAAAGGATTTCGTTCTATTTTCTACAAACGAAAATGATACATGAACAAGTGTAAGCAACGATTTTGATCCATCAATGTACAAAACGGAAAGAAACTTTATTTATGTGATTTTTTTTCAAGATATTTTTTGTCGTTCAACTATACCTGATTGTTCCAAGATTAAAAATTTAAAATACAGATCAGGATGGATATATTTTGATTTATTTTCTATTTTGCAGAGTATAAATTCATTTAAAAATGCGGAATTATAATACCAGACTGTGTTCATTTTACATATCTTTTACTGAAAGATTTTAATTGTATATTTAGTTTTAACAATTTTTATGTTATTTCTTAAAAGGCAATTAAAAATCAAAATATTTTAAAAAATTATACTTCGAAAAAAAATATAAAGTCGGTTGATTTTTTAACGTAAAATTTAATATATTTTTGGAATTTTAAAAATATAAAAATTCATACTCATAAAATTTCTTGCAAACAAAATATAGTTCAGTACACGATGCGGTTTGACAACAAAAACTGAAATCTGAATAATCATTTTACCAACTGAAAACAGACTATGAACTAAATATTTAGCAGGTAAATTAAACTAAAGAAATATATAATTTAATTCAAGAGTGTCATTTCAAGATTATAAACATCCTGTATTTTTTGAACGCGTTGGTTAGGTGAAAGCATAATAATATTCATACTAAACAGTAACGGAAAATTAAACTAAAGCCAATCTTTTTGAATCCACTGTTGGGTTATTATTTTTGCTATAACTAAAGCAAAAATAATATATCAGTAATCACGGCACTTTTAAACCAAACTAATTTACCCATATGGACAAACTATCTGAGAGATCGAAGGTCTAGAACAAAATCGGACAACGTGATTTCATGAATTGTGATACTAAAGCATAGTTAAGGTATAAAGTTATTTATAGAATTTGTATGCAAGCTTTAATCGCGTATTAAATAGAAATACGTTACAACGTATGTGTAGTTTTTCAAAGAAGCTTTAAAATAATACGTAAAACGTTGGAGTTGTGTACCATGTGTGTGATACGACGTTCTTAAGAAAGACAGAAAGATGTAAAGACAAAAACATTAGAAACGCATCATTAAGTGCTACAACTTTTGCGATTGTGAAACACCTGTTGGAAAAATATCGCACTATGGACTTTGGAAACGCGAAAAGCTTTGATAGAAAAATGTGAAGATTTGAATGCCCACGAAGGCAATTACAGAATACAGGCAACAAATCAAATTTTAAGCTAACTATCTAAATTGATCGCATGGATTATTGATAAAACAGTGAGACTCTTTTAGGAGCCAAATTAATTACAGAGTTATTATTATCATTTGCATTCTTTCGGAGATTGCTATACTAGACTTTTGTTACATTATCAGTACCAACTGGGTAGATTAAAACGTTTCGTTAATAAAAATATCTTGTCTTGTGTTTGTTGATAATTATTTTGTCAAAAACGGGTTCATTGGCATGGATTTAGGGTTTTTAAATTTTGTATTTTATTAAGTATATATCCTACTTTGAAAAATGTGTTACAATTACACCTTTTTATGGCATTAACAGTCCCTTTCAAAGACCTAGGGGAAATCAGTAGATGAATTTGTAGCAGCTATTAAAGAATCTTTCTAAAAACTCTCAAACATTATTTTTATATTATAATGTGTTATTTACCCGTTTACACAAACATATTCAATTTCCGTTAGTTATTCCAAGTTATTAATCCCAAGTTATTCAAACTTGGGATATTATGTTTACGGAACTTTATATTTTGTATTTAATAGAGAAAATTATATACTATATAATTTTATAACATTTATATCAAAAAAAAACATTTATATCAAAATAAGAGAAACAAAGCTGTAACGAAATTCTTCTGAGGTATATCTATTAAATATAAATGAATTACAATACATTTGAAAATGAAGTTTTTAAATGTTTAACTAAATTGGAGCATTTATATCAAAATAAGAGAAACAAAGCTGTAACGAAATTCTTCTGAGGCATGTCTATTAAATATAAATGAATTACAATACATTTGAAAATGAAGTTTGATGATAAAACGAATATTAAAACGAATAATCATCTACTGAATCACTTCTACTCAGAGTACGATCTATACAAACTATTTAGTTCAATTCAACTTGAAAATGCCTTTAAACGTCAAAGAGCATGTCACATTTATAATCATCATCTTATCAATAAAATCTTATTGGTTTAACCTATAACTTTAACCTTTAACTTGTAAAGTGTGACGAAACTCGTCAATTAATTGAAGATTTTTCATAAATTTCGTTGTCCTGTAATGATATAATTGCTCAAATTTCTAAAATGTTGTAAAGTTCTTTGTAATTGATTCTTACTCTTTAACTCTTAAGTGTTACCCTTTGTAGTTCCAATATAACTTTGACGGTCTATAACAATTGGCATATTCAATTATCGTGTTGAATCACTTATTCCGCTAAATACATGAATTTTAACTGGTTCAACTAAATCAGCTTACACTTAAATATTTTAATAAAACTTGCTTTATATTTTAATTAATATTTTAATTAAATAAAAATTTTAATATTAATTAAAATTTAATTAATATTTTAATTAAACTTACTATTTTTGTTTGCAAGTAAAAGTAAAAAATCTTAAAGTCAATGATTTTCGTCACCATCACGTTAAGTAATTTAACCAATGAACAACAAAACATTGAAGAACATTTTTTAGGAATATGATTTCAAAAACATTTTACAAAATGATTTTATTGTTCTCTTTTATTAAATATTCTTTATTACTTCAATTAACAAGTTTAATATTCATAACTTTCACGTCTAATTAATAGATTAGATTAGATTAATATTATAATATTATATTATAATAATTATTATAATTATTATAATTAATATTATTATCGTAAATAGATTTTATATTTTGGTTTTAATAATAAGCACAAGACAAAATGTAAATTCTTTAAGACTCAAAAATTAAATGTTTGACAGCATTGGACTGTTGGATTCTTATCGATCTGGACCAGTCTGTTTCGGTACCGAAGATATTACAGTTAGTTAATTCAACCCGTAAACTTGTCTCGGTATTTGTCACATTATTCTTCCTATATCCCCCTCTACCTCATTAAACCAATAACACTACATTTACCCCCTTTACACCTTTAACCCCATTTGCTCCCTTTGTTTCCATTATATTTTAACCCTTTTTACCTATTTGTTTAATTTGCGTTGCTCTTTTTTACACTTTCTATCTAGGTTGGAAAATGGATAATTTTTAGATTTTATAATTTAAAAATATAATTTTTAGATTGAACATTAAGAATGCGAAAGGAGGATAAAGAATTCCATTAATTTGCATTTAAGAGGGTAAAGAAGAGGTAAACGGGATAAAAGGGAGTTAAGTTGGGTAAATTAGATAAACTTGGTTATTTCTTCTTCATTATATTAAAGTATATAGTATCTATTTACCCTCTTCAACCCCATAATTTATTTGCTTAAATAAATTTTAAGTAAACTAATAAACAAATCTTTAAACTAAATAATTTTTAATGAACTATAAAATTTTAAGTTATAATTTAACTAATTATAATTTAACTAATTTTTTTATTTGATATTTTTATAGACAGTGAGAATAATAGGAGGAGACGAATGTTTTCGAACATTCAATTTTTAAATTATAAATTATATTTAATATAACAATTAAATTATATTTGAATTATATTATATTGTTAAATTCTATTTAATTAAATTATACATCATAGTTTAAGCGAAAATATATTTTTTTTGATTATCGAATAAGCAAATGAATTTGTCAAAAAGAGAAAGCTGTAACTTCTTTAGAGAAAATATGGATATATATTTTCTCCGCTTGTTGAAATACCTAATTTTAAAAGGAAATAAGTAAAGTTAGATTGAACAGATTCGTTGTTTTATATGTCATCGACTGTATTCTTTGGAAATATGCCATGTCAGAATAAGTATCCCGGAATTGTCGGCTAAAATTCAAGTTTTAAAAATATATGTAAGTATGATATTAACTCACATTATTATCTTCATCTAATACACACTCATGATATGACAACATATTCGGAGCGTTTTCATCTTCATCGTTAAAGTGTAAAGCTGACTGAAAATATTCATCAATATTTTCATTCGTGTTCTGCAACGATATCGTAGATAGATATTGATTTGATACTAGATGTGGAATATCCTCTTCATACTCGTCATTTAAAGATTGCATAAATTTACGATCTTCATCAAATTCAACCAAGCATTGTGAATCAGTCATTGTTGTTTGATTAACATCATGATATGCAATTGAATCACTATGATGCTGGGAATCGTAAGTCTTCACATAACCTGAACTTTCATTATCGCCAGAATACCATCTCTGATCCACACTGGAACTTGTCTTTTGAAATAAATTCTGTTTCGGAGGTTCCTAGAGGCAGACAGAAAATTAAAAACGACTAAATAAATAAAAAACAATAATTGATTTTTATAAATTTGTTGTTAAATATATTTACTTCGAAAATAAAGGAATTAAATTTGTTTACATTCATTATGAATAAAAAATTAATAATTACAGCATAATTAATTTTTATATTTCATCTATGAAAAATTTACCTAATTAAAATATTTAATGTTAATAATTAATCTCATATTAATTTAATATGAGAATAAATAAATAAATTAATTAAAATAGTGACAAATTTCAAAAGAATTATAAATCTTTATAAATTTCATATTAGCCATCAAAATTTTGGTGTAATCTCACATGAATGTAATTTTGTAATAATTAATTTCTTGTTTTTATATCTGAACAAACTAAAATAATATATTACCTAAGTCAATATATCTAATTTTAACAATTAGATTGTTGTAATCCTAAAAATCAAACATTTATGCTTTATTACCAAACATCAAGCAGTTCAACTCTGTAATAAACAAGGGAAAGAGGATAAATGGCATATCATAGGTGCAGTTAATGTGTAAAGGAAGTTAATTTATTCTGTTGTTTTAAAGGTGTAATGATTACATTTAATGCATTAATAAAGGATGTATTACAATAATGAATTTTTGAACATCATTTTTGTTAAAATAATCTTATATATTTGTAATTGTGATTTCACAAAAGATTATATTTCGACATGCTATCTTATTGGTGATTAGGTCAAGTGTGTTGAATTTGAATTGTTTTTACTGTGAACAAACATGTTTATGGTTTTTAGAAGAAAATTAATAATTACAAATTTCCACAAATACTCGATGGAGGGGAATATTTAATACCTATACATATGAGTATAGGTACTATCACGCAAACTGACAAACTTCTTTGGCTTTGCGTTTCTAACTTAACAATACATCCAAATTTTATTCTGTGGAGTTCTTGATCTTATTTAGCAAAGTTAAACTTATTACTGCATTAATTATAACGCATGAGATTATGTAATATTGTTGTAATCTGTGCTAGGCCTTTCTGATTTCAACTCATATTTTTAACGGACTATTAATATTCATAGATACTGTAATTAAAAAACTTGAAAGAGAAAAAACAAAAAATATGTACTATCACATCAAACGAATTGTACAAAGATATTTCCCACAAAAACAAAATTCAAGCCACAAAAATTACCAATCACAATATTAAACTGAAACAAATCAAACAAATATAATTTATTAAGTTCAATTGACTATAAAATTATATAAAAAATTAAATTTAATAAATTTTTAAAATACAATCTTCTTTATTATTAGACATCACTTCATTCTTTTTATAAAATAAGCCTCCTGTATAATGCGCGAAAGGTAATCACTTTCATACGATAGAATTGAGGCATTAAGTTAATTTATAAAAATTAACTTTATGTTCTAAATTTAATACATGATGTGTTAACGCACCCATCATATTACCACGTTTTATGTTATATTTATGTTGTGAGATGCGCTTTTCCAATCCCTGTCCAGTTTGACCGATATAAAAGGCGGAACAATTATCACATAGTATAAACAACAGAAGAATTATTAAATTTCAGTTTAATTTGAAAATATTATGTAATTTAGGTAATTTTTATAATTATAAATTGTGGCATCCGTAATATTATTTGATATTTTATTTTTATAAATTTATTAAGTAGTTCCATTTTTCGGTAATAAAAGAAATTCCAGTATATGTATTTTGCTTAGAAGGTTCAAAAAGTATTTTTCCAACAATGCAACTTTCATAATAAGATTTCTTAATAGCCCATTCAGAAAGCCATTGTTTAACAAACCAATCCGAATTAACGAATATCTATAATTCAGTAGTGTTATTGGACAATTTTTTGCTCTATGAAATAGACATTGCAGATGAAATCAACCATTTTTTGGTACAAAAGAATTCCAATCTTAAATTATGATACAATTCAGCGTGAATTTTTAGTAATCATATAAACCCGACGCGAAAGAATGACGAATGCCGTTTCGTCATCACTATGACTCATCAGTGCCAGTTCCCTCCCACTGCTGGTTTGAAGCTATTGTAGTGCTAATTCAGCACTCTAGATTATGTTACTAGAGACATTCTAGTGCATCATGCACTTGATTCATTTGTTGATTGCCGTCTGCTAGTCCTCCTCTGCATCCAGCAGTGGGTGGGAACTGGCAATGATGAGTCATAGTGATGACGAAACGGCATTCGTCATTCTTTTGCGTAGGGCTTATATGATTACTAAAGAATTTCAAGAAGTGATTTCATGTAATTTCTCATTCTTTTGAAAACTTTTGATTAATAAATTTATTTGGAATTTTAAAAACTAAAACATCTAAGAAGGGTAAACTTAGGTAAACTTCAGTTTCTAATCCAATGTTCCACTGTATAAAAGGGCCTTTTGAATTCAATTTGTTTAATGAGTATTGGTCACAAACTTAATTTTTACAGGAAATAAAAATATCATCTACATAAGGGTACAAATCTATAACGAAAGGAATTTCATTAAAAGTTTTTCTCATAATGCATCATGTAAATTTATAGATTGGTAAAATTCTGGCAGAAATAAAAATACGGATAAAGGTTGTAAATTTGTTGTTACGTATAAGGAAAAAATTTCATCTTGATTCATTTCTTAAGAATCTTTTGTTTACACGACAAATCAATTTCATATTTTTCATATTGTATTATATTTCGTATTTTCATATTTTTTGTCTTTTATCAATCGAGAGGAATCAATATTTTTGATAAAAAAATTTATTACATTAATTTATATTGATAATCTAATGTATTTTTTTTAAATTAATTAATTAAAGTTTTTCTTTAATAAATGATAAAATTGGAAGGTATGTACTTCGATAAGGCATCGTCGCCAAAGTCAACGGTATTCGCTAAAGTCTAAAATTACTTCACTATATAATTAATATCAGTCAGCTGCTAATAAGAATATGTTACAGGCTTTCTTATATCAAAATTTATATCAAATCAGTCAATTGGGTCTACGCATTTTGTATTAAATATTTTAAACTTTAAATTTTAAATAATTTAGATTTATATAAGGCAAGAATTTTTTAGATGTCATCAGAATTAATTGTTATGTTATCTGGTTTCGGGCCTTATTCATCAACCCAACATATCAGCAAGGGCAAATACATGCTCGTGAAGTATTTCCTCTGATTAAATTTGATTATTTAGTGTACCTTATTCAAATACCAAGTATATTATTTATTAGCCATCCATATTTTTTCTCTTTTAATTTTTTTAAGAAACACTGAATAGCAACTGGTGCTTATATAAAGTGCCATCTACCGGAATCTGGTAGATATATGTTAAAAAATACATGCTAGAAAATGCATATTAAATACATGTTAAAAATAATTTCCTCTGATTAATTATTTATACATAAAATTCTGTCGCTAAATTTATTTTAATAATATTTGGTTGTTTTATATATTTTACTATTTTATGTTTAATTGTATTTTTAAAATATGCATCTATTAAATTATTTAAATGATTTTGAAGAAAGCCAATATCATTACAAATTGTTGCAATTCTTAAAATTTCATTATTTAATGTATTATATTTTATATTATATAGTATGCATGAATGCTCATACAAAAACAGGTTTTTGTAACTTTGAATATGTCATCTTTACGATATAAATCAAAATTAACTTTATAATCAATATTGGTTTTGTTAAAAATAAGGCTTTCTGGATAAATTTGTTCACTTATTGAATAAAAATTGCTAGAATTAAATACACATATATCATCAATATATCGAAACATATATTTCATATTTTTATATAATTTAGATTGATTTTTTAAACACTTATGAACAAATTTATATTATATGAACAAATTCATATATATATTGAAGTATACGGAAGAATGATCTTACTTTGACGTGATACTTCTTCATTTACATCTTGCTGTCATAACTCAATAACCAAACTTGAAATACACAATTCATTCGAATTCTATCAGTATTGATTTCTTTCTTAAATAATAAATCGTGAACCAACGGAAAAATATATGAACTAGCTTATAATTGTTAGTTTAAAAAGTGTTAAATACTAAACACTTTCCTTTGTTGTAATGTACATGTTCTTTGTTTTTCAGATAGCAACTGACGATGACAATAAAGCTGGAAGCTAGTTCTGAAAGAAAAATTATAAGCTAGTTTATATATTTTTTTGTTGGCCCCGATTTATTATTGAAGAATATATGATATTAATTATTTATTATATTATGATATTTATGATTATGAATAACATATACTGTTTAAAATTAAATAACATATAATCCCAATTAAAGAACATATTAATAAACTAAAATGTTAATATTAAAATATAATATATTTTAATATTTTATATATTAAATATTTATATATTGGTATATATTATATATAAAATTAATATTAATTTTAATACTATTATCCTTAATTAATAATAATGTCAAATTGTGATAAAATTGTTAATTTTACATGATTATTTACTTGATTTATAAATATTTATTTTAAATACTAATACCGTCATTATTTTGCCAGTTAAAAGAATATTTTTATATTTAATAAAATAAAAATTGCTTACGATGTTTTCGAATACTCCACGACGTCGAGCGTTATTAATTAAAGAAGATACATCAAGTAAAGAATTACCAAATCGATTAATGTACATATCTGGATTTGTTGGAACAACCCCGACTTTATGAAATTGCCTCGATATCTTCGGTGCTGCTTCGTACATAATGATCAAATTTTTCTGTGGCTTTTGTGAATACTTTCTTGGAGCACGTTGATATATTACTTTACGCTTTGGTAAAGGTTGATAAGGCAGCCATCGTTCAATTATTATATCCTGAGGTTTAGGAGGTAATGGAGGGCATCGTTCTATTATCACTTGTCTATCGGGCGGTGGAGGTGTAGGAAGCCGCTTACAGATAACCTTAGCAGGAATAATGGGTGGTTTAGGTGGTGGTCGTTCTCTTAGTATCAACGGGGGTGGTGTTTTAGGTATCATGTGTCGCTGACGAATGCATAAAGGTGGTGGAGCTGGAGGTGTGTTTGGACGTATTTCTTTGACTATTATAGGTCCAGGTTCGGGAACCGGAGGTGGTTTTAAGAATTTTACACTTATATTTTGCACGTACTTTGGCAAAGGTTTGGTATATGCTTTTCTAATGACTGTGGGATTAGGATCGTTTTGAATTTTATGTTGATCTAATCCATTGTTAGACTGCATATCAGATTGATGAATGGGAAAATGATTATCTGGAGCATAGTTAATATCAAAATGTGGATCTAATAGAGACTTGTTATTGTGAGCGTCGCCTTGATCAAATAATGTGACACCTTGACTTCCGTATGCTGAATCCATTGAAGAATAAGTGGTGTAAGCTGCCTGTGGACCTGCAGTACTATTCTGATAAATGACTTCATCACCATTTTTCAAATAGTGCTTGTCACTTTGTTCTTTAAAGTCCATAGACCGTTCAATTTGATGATCATTTGCAAGCAAATGTTCTAGTTCATCTGGGATATCGGAAATATTTTTGAATTCCACAACTTCTTGATTGCATTGCCCTGTAAGTGTCTGTACAGTGTCTATATTTTCTAAACAATTATTATCATTGTTAGGACAATCAGTCTGCGATTGAAACTCACGAGGAGAAATCATTTTCACATAAGTGTTTTGAAAGTGACTCTCTTCATTGCGCCTAAATACAAGTTTATTTTCAATGACCTTCAATATATTCAAACTATTCAACTAATTTACTTATAATTATATTCTAAAGTCTTTGAAATTTAGTCCAGTTACGCAATTTTGTTTTAGAAAACCTTCAACAATATGCTGCTAGAAAGTTTCATCGTCAAACAACTGCAATTTTTTTATTATATGCTTACACGCAGAAAGCGTTAAAAACTGACCTGATATATCGTAAAGTAAAATTTTGCTTGATTTAATCTATGAATAATTTCAAATTTCAAATTAAGGCTAATTGTTTAGACGAAAATAAACCTAACAGATTTGATTTGTGTAATTTTTAATTATTAATTTTAATAATAGAAAAATTTAATATGTAAACTAAAAATGTAGGTAAAAAATACACGTTTTAGACAAAATAATTATAAATATAATAATTGAATTTTATATTATACGAATATATTTAGTCTTTTACTTAAATATCACACAACAACAAGGCAAAAGACGTTCTTAAACTTGATGAACCGGAGTGTGTAATATATTTCCAAAGCTTATAACTTTTTAATTTAATTCAAATCGACTGTACTATTCGTTTAATTATAAAATATTAAACATTGTAATCAACGCTATTCCTAAAAAAAGTTGTTCAAGATGATTTTTAACATGTATTAGGGCACGTTATATATAACAATTGACTAAATTAAAAAAAATAAAAACATTACTCAAATTTATTTAAGTAATGTTTATTACTATAATGTTAATTACTATTTATCTCACTAAAATATGTCTTTATATTTATACCTTTATTTTCTCGTTGCTAAATACATTTATAAATATATTTATTTATTAAAATTTATAAATACGTTTATAAATTTTTAAAAACATTAATAAATGATCTTACTGAAATAAAATCATTTATTATTATAAATAACCTTATTATAAATGTTTGGCATATATATTGGCATATATATGAATATTTCTATCTAAATTGGCAGAATTTATGCAGAAAAAGTTATCAGGAGGAAAAATCGTAGAAAATTACGTAACAATGGATCATGACAATTGGTTTAAGAACAGTTATATAGCTAAATTATATAAAATAATATTCTCCAATATAAGCATTTCCAGCGTTTATGATGAAAGCAGCAAAACATTTGCTTAATTCCTATGATTTAAATATTTCATTAATTCAAGTTTTTAGTTTGCTAATATACACCTCGATTTATTTTTTAACTACTATGTTTCTTAGAACACATTATAATAATGTTATTAATATTATTAAATAATTAATGATGTTATTAAATATTATCAATTTTTTCATATTATTCTTAATATTATAGATTATAATATTATCTATATTATATTATATTATATTCTTAATATTAATATTATAATATTATCTTAGATTATAAAAATAGGCGATATCTGAAATGTCACAGCAAAAGTATCCATCTCATTGCACCACCAGGTAGAACTCTCCCTAAAATGTTTATCAATATGTTATACTTAATATATGAAAGTAGCATAATATTGATTATATACTTAATATAATATTAATATTATATTATATTATAATATTACAGTATATAATATTCTGTGTGATTTCACAGTTAATCGAATCAATTAATGTTGGTATCTTATATTTTACAGTAGGGAGTATCCTTACTGATAAGTTGTAATTACGATAAAACGGTAGTCTAGGTTCGTTTCTACTTTATTCAGAGTCTACCATAATTAAAAATTCATGTTTTAGTTTGCTAATATACACCTCAATTTATTTTTTAAATATTAAATTGAACTGCTGAAACTTTAAACTCGTGAAATAATTTGCATTTTGTAAAGATGAAATTCCAAATGGAATAAATTTTCAGAACACAAAAGGAATAAATATTCAGAATATAAATACGTACGATTTTAGTACGCTTTATACCAATCTAGATTTAGTAGATATTAAAGATGCATTAAAAAATTAATTAATCTTATATTCGAAAAAAAGATATACATATATATGCTATAATAACTATAACGCATATCTAACAAAAATTAAACCATCAAGTAAATATAAATATATGGATAAAATTGAATTAATAAAATCCTTAAATATTTTAATAAATCAAAATTATTTAAAAGTAGAGACATCTGTATTTAGACAAGTAAAAGGTGTTCCAATGGGTGGTAATAGTAGCCCAATTATAGCTGACTTGTTTTTAAGCTTTACATAATATGAATTTGTTCATAACTGTGTAAAAACTAAATCTAAACTATTTAAATATATGAAATATATGTTTCGATACATTGATGATATATGTGTATTTAATTCTAATACTTTTTATTCAATTAGTGAACAAATTTATTCAGAAAGCTTTATTCTTAACAAAACCAATATTGATGATAAAGAAGGTGTATATCCAGATATGAACATTAAATTAACATTAACTAAAACTACTATTAATTTATATCGTAAAGATGACATATTTAAATTCACAAGAAACATATTTTTGCATGAGCATTCATGCAAACCATATAAAATAAAATATAATACATTAAATAATGAAATTTTAAGAATTGCAACAATTTGTAACGATATTGGCTTTATTCAAAATTATTAAAATAATTTAATAGATGCATATTTTAAACTAGGTTACTATAAAAATATAATATTAAACAGAAAATTGTAAAATCATTAGAGGAAAATTTTTATAGATGGATAATAATATACTTTGTATTAGAATAAGATACTATATAATCAAATTCCATCAGAGGAAATACATCATTAGATTGTATTTGGCCCCGCTGCTATGTTGGGTAGAGGAGTTTGGGGCCGAAACCTGATAGCATAGCAGTTCCTCGTGATAACCTCTAATTCTTATTCTGATACAACGTCTGTTAGTCAATTAATAAAAATGACTTTTATTTTAAATTTAAATTTTTTATTTTAACTTGATTTAAATTATAAAAAATCTTATAAAAATTATTTATTTTATTATTTAATTATTAAATATTGATTTAGCATTATTATTTTGTGTTTATTTTATAATTATATTAAATACGTAGTCTCAGTTAGCTGGTTTGATTTATTAACTTATTCTCGTCATAAGTTTTTATATTTGAAGTTATTTATTATAGTCGTAATAGATAGTAAATCAGCAGAAATTTATTTTGAGTTAAATTAACAGAAAGTAAAACTAGCTTCAAAAGAAACACTACAGAAGAAAAAGTTTTAATGTAGAAAAGTCGTTACAAAATGTACTACACTATAACCTTTTCTTATTAGCTTCTATTAAATTTTTAAGTTAGACAATTATCTATTACTCATAATATCCTACTCATTGCACATAGCCACTATAACTCCCAAAATTGTTTGAGCTTTCATAGCCTCCTGCACCACTTCCAGGTCCGCAATATCCACTAATGTCATGCCCTCCAGTCATTCCACTGCTTATAGCCCCATAGGTATCATCATGATAATGCGAATCGCCGTGCTGAGTGGTAAAGTCACCGTGCTGCTGATAGGCGGAAAAACCACCGCTATGTTGATAAGCTGATGAATCACCGTAATGTTGATCTGCACTAACGGAACCGCTAATCGCATTGTGTTCACCATACTGATACTCTGCACCTCCTACTTCTGAGTACGCATTTCCCTGAATTGCGTGATGGCTATGTCCTACGATCGGTGGCGTCTAAATAATAAAGTTTAAAAAGTTTTAAAAGTTAATTTTCACCCACCAAATCTTCATGAACACCAGCATGTTTTGCACGATTCTCCAATTCAACTTTGTCGAATAATTCATTACCGTACTGTTGAATATATTGATCTGGATTAGCAGTTGTAACACCTAGCTTACGGAACATCCTTTCCACTTGGGTACAACCTTCATACATGATAATTAGATTCTTTTGTTGCTTATGCAAATTTGATGGAGGTGCTTTCTGGTAGATAACCTTACGTTTTGCTTGATGAGGATATGGTAACCATCTTTCAATCAAAATATCTCTAGGTTTCGGTGGTAATTTTGGTAATCTTTCAATAATTACCTGACGTTTTGGTGGAGGTCCAGCTGGGATACGTTTGCAAACCACCTTACTAGCTTCTATTTGAGGTCTCGGTGGTGGCCTTTCTCTAAGAATTAAAGGAGGTGGTGTCTTGGGCTGGGGCATTTTCTGTTTTATGCACAATGGCGGCGGTGGAGGCAATTGAGGATCTCTTACTTCTTTTACAATAAGAGGACCTGGAGGTGGAAGATTTGGAGGTTGAAGATAGCGAACACATATGCGCTGTAAATATTTCGTACATGGACCAGGAAATTTTTTCTTGACCACTATTGGATTAGGGTCATTTTGGATCTGGCTGGAAGCATGATCTGCAATTTGACTACTGTCCATGTATTCACTGCTAACCCCGCCGTTTAAACCACCAGATCCAAATTCACTTTGCTTGGCGTATTCACCATAATCTGATGCATTCGTATAATCTGCATGCATCGATTGACTTCCCCCTGCTCCTGTATATTCATAGTGTCCTTGAGCTGCGTTGTCTAACGAATGATCTCCACCTTCAATACCATCTTCTCCACCGCCTATATATCCACTGCCAGATTGGATACCAAAATCTTGCTGATTGTACTGAGAGGGTATTTCATCTGTATTTGTGTATGATACACAACCATTAACATCCATTGTGTTATGATTAACAACTTGATTTAGTCAAAAAGGCTATATGTATATTATTCTATTCTTAGACTGCAACACTGGTAGGCATTTTCAATTAGAATATTCTAGGAATGTTGATTTCTAATGCAATCTACATTTATACATACTTTAACCTTTATAATATTCGATTGTCATGACCAAATTCTTAGGGTCGTCCTGACTTTTAAAAATTCCAATGTAAAAGTGCATGGTTTGCATATAAGCAGCTTAACAAATACAAGGTTAAGAATTGTTTGAATTTTTTGGAATTTTAAACAGTAAAATTTTAGTCTGAAATTAGCCTTAACATTAAATTCCTGGTTAACAATATTAAAAGCAAGCAGATCAACATCGCACAGCAAAATGATGCGCTACAAGCGATATGAATTCATCTTATTAGATATATCACTATTTTGAAATCAGCATAAATGTGACATATATACTTGGTAAATACATATCTTTAACTTTAAAATTAAGCATTCTTTAAGAAAGCATTTCTTAAAAAATGCTAAAAAAAACGAAATGCTCATTTTATTAAGCATTTCGTCAAAATAAAGTATGAATCAAATCGCTGAAATACAAGGTGATATCATTATAATGTCATTATAATGATATTATTTAATAATAATGATATTATTTATATCATAATATTAATTATAATATTATAATACCAATATTATAATATTTAATGTATATTAATTATTTATATAATTAATATAAACTTTTATAATATAATTTATATTATAATAAAATTTATATTAAAAATAAATTTAATTTTTCAAATAAATTTCAATTTTTGTTGCAACCGAATATTGTTTACTAAAAAATTAGTTCCTGCTATTTCAGATTTTGCAGATGACATTTTTCTTGTTTGTGGAACATACGTTGCTGTGTAATCTTAAAATTAAAAACGCTACTAGAGATAGACAGAATCGTGAACATTTGATTTGATGTTTCAACACGTTTATAAACTGTGAACATTTTTATATGTATTGTAGGTCTTGTATTCTGCCCTGTAGGCCGTGGTCGCAATGGATTTAGAATTAAAGTCACAATTATTAATGGATTATTGGTATAACTCTGTATTAAGAAACAAATCATATCTGAACGGATTATTCTTTCATCTTGCCCGGTATTGTTTCTAAAGTTATGATGGCTAGAATTAAAGGATTAAGCTTAAAATACATTAACGCATGTGTGTTGATGTATTTAATGTGTTAATGTATTTAATGTATTTAATGTGTTAATGTGTTAATGTATTTAATGTGTTAATGCACATATAATGTGCATTAAAGCATCATATATTGATGCTCTAATGGGTGAATGATAATGATGAAATGTTTAGGATGCAAACATTTTATACAAGTCTCGTATGCTACCTAATGGCCCGTGTCCACAATGTGTTTAGAAATAAATATCTATGATTAATAGGAATATATAAATATAATATTAAGTATTATAGCATTAAATATTAATATAATTTAAAATAACGTAATTTAACGTAATCCTCTCGTCTAACTTAATTATTCGTGACATCCGCCGTATCCGTTCCTTTATCGACTTCCGTTCCTGTAAGTCGATAAGTCGATTATTTTGTCTATTATTATTTAGTCGATTATTATCACACTATTAATATATTACATAGCAAATATTCTACATTATGCAGTATAGTGTTTATATTACATTATTTTATATTATTATTGGTTATAAATTATATATTATTAATATATATTATATATATTAATATATTATATTATATATTTTATATATTATTTTTTCCATTACAAATTGCATTATAATGCGTGATATGTACTAACTTAAATGCACAACTCTATTCGTACCCTCGGACTTAGCCACCTATTTTGCTAAGTTCTTCAAAGAAAATTGTTCCCATAAAGGAACTCTAGTATCAAAACCTATTATGTCGTCAGTAAAGATTACTAATATTATCCTCGACCTAGAAAAGGAAGATATCGCAAAACTTCAAAAGCGTCATTTCCTTCAAAACGTTAGATTTATTAAAAACAAAGACGACCAAACTCTTACTATTGCCTTCGCAAATACCTAAGAGGGCAATGCCCATCTCCTGTCTAATGCAGCATTCAATCCTTTTATGGGTTGCAATCTAAACTTTACAATTGCAAGTACGGACAATCTTTTATTTTTACATTGTAACAAGTGTCACATGTGGGGACACTAGAACACTACCTGTGGTAGGATAAAAAATGCGGCGTATGTGGATCTGATGAATCCGTCTATGACACACAATGCAAACTAGCCCCAAAATGCACAAATTGCGGCCTTGAACATTCTGCGTGGTCAAGAAGATGTTTAGCATTCAAGGACTATGTGAGAAGACATACAGTGAAGAATGATGTCTACTCTTCCCCTTAACGGCGAATTCTGTGTGTAACTCACCTGAACCTAATATGGACGAAATATTCAACTTCTTTAGAACACTTCAAGAAGAATTTTACATTTCCACATTGTATAAGATAATCCATCTTACTTAACTATTCTTGTTCAGCCTTGTCTTGTTTAGTTATATCACTCTGTAAAAACGGTAAACGTATCAGCATAGCCAATATATATATCCGGCCAGGAGAAATTCACAAGAATCATGACCTCATGGATCGTATATTGGGTAGCGGTTATGATATGGTACTTGGTGACTTCAACGATAGAACTCGTCGTTGGATTAAAGCAGCAAACCGTAGAAACAGGAACGACTATCTTATTCACAAACCACCTTCTTCACCTATCATTGCTCAACATTAATTCTCTCCTCGACATATTACTGCTTTATTAGAAGTGGTTGTTGAAACCCATCTGTACTGAGCAGTCGCGCCAACATCAGACCACATATCATGACCTTATTCGCTGGCGGATAGAGGAAGATACGTTGCTTAGAAGGAGGTTTCACTTTGATCCCATCAGAGTGGCTTTCTTTCAGGCAGCTATCCAACTCTTCCCCAGAATTGGTAATGAGAGTTTGACCGAATTTAAGTCCTACCTCTCATTGCAAGCTACCACGTTGCTTCAACTACCTATAAAGATTGCATTGATATTAGCATTGATACTGGCATAAATATTAGCCGTCGTGTTTTTATACCAAAAAAGAAATCGATTTCATGTCCTAAATATCTTCGGCCTATCTCGATTCAAAACTACCTCATCTCTATTGATAAAAAAGCGCTTGCGCGTAAAATCCGCGATCATCTAAGTAGGCGAAATTTAATTCCACCAGGTTTTCATGGGTACGTAAAAGATCGCTCGGTCTATACAGCAATAGGTGAAGTACACCAGTTTTATCAAGGCAGTCATCAGCTTGATGTTGCTGTTTTTCTTGACTTTTCTGCTGCATTTGACCGCATTTCCATTCCTTTTGTTATCTGTTCTCTCAGGTACATTGGATTGCTGCGAGAATTCTTAACAGGGTGGAAATATTGTTGTGTACCAAGCGATTCTTCTATGAAGATGACCCCAATGCACGTCAGTTCTACCCTATTAGGGATGTGCCTCAAGGATCCCCACTTTCTCAAATCTTGTATATTGCTGGTCTATTATACTCTACAAAAGATTTAAACGCGATCAAAATCTGGGGTATACGCTGATAATACCACAGCCCTGTTATCTGGATACAGGTTCAAAGATGTAGTCTCTGACATCAGCCGTTTCTTTTTAAGATTAAAAGACTAGCTACCTATATCCAATCTTGTTCTCAACTCCTCTAAATAGCAGGTGTTCGTTTTTCATGGCGCCCCTACAACCAAAAAGAAACTTAAGAGATTAGCACTATCTACACTTTCCTCTATATTGGATCCTCAACCACTCCTACCTTCACAAGTAGAGTAAAATACCTGGGTCCACTATTACGGTGAACTGGTCGGCGAAAGCTGAACTGGATAGACTCAAACGTATCCTGAAGAAAGCTAGGTGGGCCCTGAAACGGGCCCAGCATATGTCATTGTACAGGAAAACTCAAGTGCGCCTCTGGGGTACTTGGGCTATCTCGGGATTGGTCTTCTTTTCAAGAGGACGTCCCCCTGAGCAAAGACTAAGGTTTCTCAAGCTCATCATCTCGCGATTACTGAACATAGTCCGCATCGATTAGATTCTCCAGGGAGTGAAATATCCCGAGTGGTTTAGTCGGAGACCGGCGTGTTGGATTGGCTGGAGGGCTCAGATCCTTGTGGACCTGAGGCCGTTACACAATGAAGACTCCATTGACGACTGCACTGACTTTCTTTTCTATGTTACCTTTTTCTTAATGTTTTCCTTTTTAAAATTTTTTAGTGGTTATATAGTTGTTAACAATATCCTTATTATTATGAATACATAATTACCTAATATATTTGATATATTTAATATATCAATTAATAATTATTTAATATATTTGTTCAGGTAATTTTATTATCCTGAACAATGTTTATGTCAATGTTAACGTACATTCATGTACATGAAAAAAATATAAATATATTTCATATTCTGTGAGTAAAATTATTTATTATAAATGATAATAATTTTATTATAAAATTGATACTTAAAATTATTAAATATAAGAAATGTATATCAAATTTTAATTGCAATATTAAATTACAATAATTGAAAAATTAAAAATAACAATTAAAATAGATATATTGAGATATTCGCTAAACATTATAATAATTAGACAACAGCATGTACAATTTTGATATATTTAGATATTTTTTATATTTTAACATTAAGAATTTAAAAGTAATTAATTATTAAGAAATGTATTGAATTTTAACTACTATAATAAAATATTAAATTTTAAGTACTTAACTGAATCAAAATATATAATTAAAAAATAATTAACATAAAAAGATCGATGTATAAGAACGTCTCATATATATGCCCAACATTACAGCGAGACCAAATACACGCTAATGAGGTATTTTCTCTGATGAAATTTGATTATCTAGTGCATCTTATTCTAGTAAAAAGCATATTGTTTATTATCCATCAAATTACCGCTTAAGAGATTAAATTTATTTTTAATAATATTTTGTTGATATTTTGTTTTACTATTTTCTGTTTGATTTTATTTTTATAGTAAATGGTTCTAGAATATGTATCTATTAAATTATTTAAATGATTTAGAATAAAGTCAATATCAATACATATTATAAACCAAATAAGCTTATTGAGTCTACCTATCTTTAAAATTATAAAATTTTAAAAGTTATATAAAGTTAAAATAAAAAATTAAAATTTAGAATAAAAACCAAAATTTTTATGAATTAACTAATAAATAACAGACGTTGTATCAGAATAAGGATTATAGGTCATCTGAAGGAACTGTTGTGTTATCATGTATCGGTCTATTTCATCTACCTAAAATAGCAGCGGGGGCAAATACATGTTAATAAATATTTATATAAAGTTAAAATTGAAATTTAAAATAAAAGTCAATTTTTATGAATTGACTAATAAATAACAGAAGTTGTATCAGAATAAGAATTAGAGGTCATCAGGAGGAACTACTATGTTATCAGATTTCGGTAGCAGTAAAGCCATTGAACTGGATACGTTTTTGTTAACATTTACTTTATGGTGTCTGACGAAATTAGTGTTATATAAAAATATCTAGTTTTCTCTATTTTCTGAATTACGCTCTTTTTTAACTGACGTTTAAAATTTAAGTTTTCTAAAATTCGAGACATTGACGGCTATCAAACAAAATGAATCATATCAGATAACAAAGTCTACGTATTTTGTATTATATATAAATTAAAAATAATGATAATTATAAATAATAATAAATAATTATAAGATTTTATACAATTTATTAAATAAAGATCAATTGTTATGAATTGACTAAATAAATAACAGACGATATATTTGAATAAGGAATAAAGGTCATCTAGATGAAATGCTATGTTACATAGAAAAGTAGCAGTGTTACGTTTGACGATAAAATCAAATTATTTATTATAATGCTATGAATAAAGGAACTGCTATATAAGATTTAATATTTATATAAAGTTAAAAATTGAAATTTAAAATAAACGTCATTTTTATGAATTGACTAATAAATAACAGACGTTGTATCAGAATAAGGATTAGAGGTCGTCAGTAGGAACCGTTGTGTTATCATGTATCGGTCCATTTCATCGACCAAGCATAGCAGGGAGGCCAAACACGTGCTAATGACGTATTTCCTCTGATAAAATTTGATTATCTAGTATCTTATTCTAATGCAAAGTATATTATTATTAATCCATCCATAAAAATTTTCACGATAATGATTTTAAATTTATTTTTAATATTATTGTGTTGATTTATATATTTTACTCTTTTCTGTTTGATATTGCATTTTTATAGTAACCTAGTTTAAAATATGTATCTATTAAATTATTTAAATGATTTTGAAAGCCAATATCGTTACAAATTGTTGCAATTCTTAAAATTTCATTATTTAATGTAATACTAAATATTCTATAGTACACGTGAATGCTCATGCAAAAATATGTTTATTGTAAATTTAAATATGTCATTTTTACGATATAAATTAATAGTAGTTTTAGTTAATGTTAATTTAATGTTCATATCTGGATATACACCTTCTTTATCATCAATATTGGTTTTGTTAAGAATAAAGCTTTCTGTAAATTTAAATATGTCATCTTTATGATAAAAATTAATAATAGTTTCAATTAAAATTAATGTAGTGTTCATATCTAGATATATACTTTATTTATCATTAATACGCAATCATTACAATTTAAATGAGCTTTCCTCAGACGTTCATGTCTAACCTCAAATGACGCATACGACGAACTATCAATTTACATTGAATAACATTTTATACCAGCCATTATTGGGATCGAACTAAATGCACTAAGGCAGTCAGTTTGTTTATTGCCTTTGAATGAAGGTTGACTTGGCATCAATGATCCCTCCGCTTGTCCCGAATTGGATTGGGAGCGTTCCAGGAGACTAAGCAAACCTTTACTAGATGTCTTTATAGGGGAAGAACTTAGATCACGCAAAGGGAAATAATAAATCTTATTAAGAATGAGAACGTTCTGATATATGCATCTTCTGACATGGACATACATTATAATAATCAGCTGACTTCATAAGAAAATACTAGATGAAAAAAAGTTTGAGAAATAATTAACATACAATAACAACTACTTACAATATAAATAACATACAATAACTACATCCAATACTAATCAAAGAAGGAAAGTGTATCGTACCAGCGCGAATTTACAAGTACCGTCACAAGTACCAGCCAGCGCGAACTCGAATAATTTTTTTTGACCTCAACACAAAGTACAATCACTATCGATGTAGACAATGCCCAAAGGAAAGTCTAGAGCTTTGCCTAGGTGTTGTGTGTGCTCTGTTTCGGTAGCTAAATGCAAAGGATGCGTATGTGAAAGAGAGAATAAACAACGTATTGACTGCTTGGCTCTAAATTGCACGAACAAGATCCATTCTCACACCAATACGAGCACGGGTGAAGCCCTCAACACTTGCTCACTTATAACTTAACAGCCAAGTGCATTGTCATCTCAAACGAACGTTTTAATATATACATCTTCTGACCTGAGCACACGTTATAATAATCAGCTGACTTGATCACTCACTGCGATAGAACAAGATAACCTTGTGGACGATATCTATAAAGAAGTAATACAGTGGAAGCCTCACCACCTTGAATTGCCAAGATGTCGTGCGAGTCATGTATTTGTTGAAACGCTTGATAGTTTGTACAGTTCCGCCGCTAACGACCTGTGATCAATTTATATGAGTCTCAAAATGGCAGCGGTCCTCTGCCAATTGGTACATCAACGAATCCCTTCCACTGGTATTGCAGCCAGACGTAAAGCGCTTAAAAAGAGAATCATTCTATGGCAGGATAAAAACCTAACATCTCTCATAGCTAAGGCTCGAGTTCTTCAAAACAATCTAGCAAATAATCGATACAGTCGGCTCTCTAAAACCGAACAATGGCCCAAAAGATTTATTCAGCTATTCTCGTCAGGAAAAACAAATGCTGCGATGAAGATTTTAAAATGCCTCACGGGAATATCGAAAATATTATCCCTAGACGAAGAAGTAGAAGACGTTTCGGTAAGGAGGAGGTTAGAACAACTCCATCCAACACCTGCGAAGATTTGTGATAGCGCAATGCTAAACAGTCCTATGCCCGGCATAATTGATCATCATCCAGTACAATTCTAAGATTTAAACGCTGCCGAAATAATTCGAGTTGCAAATAGATCACAAGGAGCAACTGGTCCATCGGGTGTTGATGCCCAGAGCTTTCGTTCAATGGTCAAATCCCTTGGCCGGGAATCGCTAATATTGGCTACCAGCCTAGCGAAACTAACTGTGTCTGGCGTCCAATCCTAGTCCGTCAGAATTTCTCGAAGCATTTACCGCCAGCAGATTATTGCCTTTGACAAGAGTCCCGGTATCCGTCCAATAGGGGTTGGTGAGATCTCAAGGCGGGTAATTTGCAAAGTTATCGCTCGCCGTATTGGTGATCACCTTCAAGCAGTTGCTGGATGCCAACAGCTCTGTGCGGGACAGAGATGTGGGGTTGAAGCTGCTATTTATTCTGTTGGAAGACTTTTGCAGGACCACCCTGGATATTTGGCTCTTCAACTTGACACTAGTAATGCTTTCAACCGTGTAAACTGTCTGCTCGCGCTAGATAATATAAGAATCACGGGTTCGGCGCTAACGACGATATTACAAAATATCTACAGAACAAACTCTACACTTTCAGTTAAGGATGAAGTAATATTATCTAGAGAGGGATTTACTCAAGGAGATCCCTTGGTAATGTTGGATTTCGCAGCAGCCACACTACCACTTATAAAGTGCCTCACACACCTGTCCAGGAGTAATACACAGATGGTATACCGATGACGGAATTTGTGTTGGAACGCCTGATGATTTGCTTGCGGTGTGGGAGGCAATATGTCAAATCGGGCCTCAATATGGGTGTTTCATAGACGAAAAGTGCCAACTCCTTATTCAAAGCAGTCCGGGGCAAGAAATCTTTTCCAAAACGCTGAGATAAACATAATGACATTAGGAATGCGTGCACTTAGGTCTGCCATTTGTGATATAGTCTACACTGACAAATTCGTGTAGTCGAAAGTCAAAGAATGGAAGATGCTGGTATGCAGACTAATCGAGATTGCAAAGGAGAAACCCCAGATAGCATATGCCGCGTTTACGCAATCATTACAATTTAAACGGACTTTCCTCAGACGTTTATGTCTAACCTCAAATGACACCTACGACGAAGTATCACTTTACATTGAACAACATTTTATATCAGCCATTATTGGGATCGAACTAAATGCAGTAAGGCAGTCAGTTTATTTATTGCCTTTGAATGAAGGTTGACTTTGCATCAATGATCTCTCCGCTTGTCTCGAATTGGATTGGGAGTGTTCCAGGAGACTAAGCAAACATTTACTATATGGCTTTATAGGATCACGCAAAGAGAAATAGTAAATCTTATTAGGAATGAGAAGGCACAAATCAATGCCCAAATAAGACAGCAAGTACTGAACAACACTGACCCCATCGGCGCGCGTCTGTGTCTTGCGAAAGTTAAAAGTGCATCATCGTGGCTGTCTTGCAAACCTCTACTCGCGAAAAACCTGAACCTGAACCCTGTTGAATTTCGCGATGCCTTGGCAGCACGCTACGGCTGGAATCCTCCATTTGTCCCACACAAATGCCAATGCAGAGAATTCAGCATTACTCAGACGGGAGGGATGCCAACAATCAGGCATAACATCCAAAGGGACCTTGTTGCAAAATAATTGTTCAATGTGTGCTCTGCTGTGGCAATCGAGCCAGTACTTCAGCCACTTGATAAAAATATAATTTTTGAGAGATCATCAACAACAATAGATCGAGATGTCAGGTTGGACGTGGAATGCCGTGGATTGTTTGAAAGCATGAATGAGCGGTCCATGTTGGACGTTTGCTCATTTAATCACCTAGCCCCGTCAAATGCTTCCAACAACAACACCACTCATTTCCAATATCACGAGAGACGAAAGCGGCCAAGTACGATGAGAGAGTGTGCCGGTATGAAATATAATCATTCATACCCTTTGTCATCTCAGGAAACGGCGCTATTGGACCGGCGGCCGACTTGACGATCAAAAGAATTGCGTTGCTAATTGCGGGCAGGGGATTACATACTTATAGTGATCTGATACGAAAATTGCGTTCCAAAATAAGCATCGTTATGACTAAGTCTGCATCAATGTGCATCCGGGCTGCACGATCAACGAGGGGACAAACTACTAGCACTGGTACTTCGGCAAGCGTAGTACACTGAGTTTAATTAATAATAGATTGAAACTTATCACAGAATAAATACTACATTATATTAAAGCACGTGGGTTGCACGATCATCTTATTAGCGCTGGTACCTCGACAAGCGGAGTACACTGAGTTTAATTAATAATTAATTGAAACTTGTCACAGTCAAAATTTTGGTGTTATTGTTTATTTTTCTTTTGCTATAAATAAAATGCTTTCTCTTTTCAAAAATTAGTATTATTATACAAGGCAAAGCCATTATGGCTGTCCAGTCTGCTCACAACAAAAATATAATCAGGGATAAGATATATTCATGTTATCCATTTGTTCCAGGAACATCCGCAATCGCTTTTTAAATACAGTCAGCGTTTCATAATCAACAATATTCTCATGAAGGCTATTCCACAAGTTAACCACACGCCTTGACAATTGTGTGATCGGCGGTAGTTTCCTTGTATGCTTCTTGAAAATAGTCATCAAATGATGTGTGTTTGATTGATTAATACGACATGTTACAACACTTGAAGGGTATCCATCACATTTGTGAAGTAATTTCCACGTTGAAACCAAGTCGAGAAACGGTAGCCTTACTCTCATATTGAGCATTCCGATCACTTTGAGTCGACAAGGATAAGGTAATTTTTTCAGTCTAGACATATACGCGTGATACGACGAAGAACCCCATCGACAGCATTCAATTCAGTTCGGGTACATGGAAAACATAACGGTGAGCAATACTCAAGTATAGGTCGCACTAAAGAATTAAACAACACTCTGAGCGAAGATGAAGTTATCCTTAGAAAGCAATTTTTGATAGTGCGCATCATTTTTCTAGCCTTGCATAGCTGAACATCATAATGACGTCGTGTCTTTAAAGATGATCAATCAGAATCCCAAGATCGCGGTGAAATGTGACTTGATAATAGTCACATTTAGTGTGACTTGATAATAGTCACGTAATAGGTGCAAATGAACTACTTCGAGTTCATTTGCACCTATTACGTAGTTATAGTAACTTTTGCATCCACGACCCAACCTCATATTCTTGCACTTTCCCAAGTTAAGGGATACTCTTGTACTAATACTACATTTATATACTAAATCAAAGTCTCGCTGAAATGCCAAGTAGTCTCTTTCGGTCGAGATGATATTCCACAACTTGAAATCGTTCGCATGTGCTCAGTGCGGTACTTTGAGCAATTTCAACAGCTCATTAATAAAAATGCAAAATAATAGTGGTTCGAGAACTGTTACTTGTGGTACTCCATGTACAACACTGCGTTGAGATGACAAAAGATTTCCTACTCTTACACAAAATTGCCTACCATCCAGGAAGTGTTTGATCCAGCGGGTTAGGTAATAATTTACAATAATTGACTCTAGAATTTTTATCAACCCAGTTTGTGAAACGCGGTCAAATGCCTTGGAGAAATCAAAATAGACTACACCCACAATGACACCACCTGCAATTGCGTCAGCCCATTGTTCACGAACACATAAAGTATTCGTTAGGCATAAGCGTCTATTTCGAAAACCATGTTGCGAATCACTCAAGTAGTTTGTTGAGTTTAATATGCTAACTAACCTTATGTGGACAATTCTCTCAAGTACCTTGCTTACAGTGGATGTTAAACTTATAGGTCTAAATCCATCTATATCGCAAACGCTCTTGGTTTTCGGAAGTGGTACAACGATCGCTAATTTCCAATCATTTGGAATAATTGACGAACTAAGAGAAACGTTAAATAACTTTGAAAGCGGATACGACAATATGCATTTTAAGAGATTAAGGACGTAAGCTAGGATATCGTCAGGGCCAGCTGCAACTGATTTAGATAACTTCGACAACTCTATTTCAACTTCCTCCGTCGACACAATTATGTATGGACTCTGACAGATGAATGAGCCATCACAACTATCGACTCTAGAGGCAATACCTTTACTCAAAGTAAGCGCAAACACATAAGCAAACACTTTAGCAACTTTCATTGGGTCATCTATGAATTTATTTCCGATACGAATGCGTCGAACACTAGATTTAGATACCTTTGATCGACTAACGTAACTCCCAAATCGTTTGGGTGTGTTTTAGAGACAGCAATATCATTCTCGTACACATATCTCTTCTGCGATTTAAGGCGAAAAAAATTATTATTAGTATACAACAGCCGATGAGCGGTGGCTCGTTTGGCTGGATCTCAATGTAAAAAAAGTACAATGTCAGTAAAACAAAAAAATCCAAATCAGATTCGACTTCCTATGATAGCGATACACTGTTCAGCGCACGCCGAAATTCTCGGATGTTCCGGCATTCAATTGCAGATGACGGGAGTCTGTTCCAACTATTTATTACTCGATCTCTGATATCCTGATAGTGTTGATGGACTTTTCTACGATATTTGAGCGTTAGTCGATGTCCACGTAATTTATCGGAGTTGCGTAGGCAAAACATGAAGTTGAGGGAATGAGTGGGCGATAAAATTGCCCTCCATACCAGCATAAGATCAGCTTTTACCAAACTTTCACAAACCGTTGGAACACCTAGGATCTCTAACTTCTGGTCAAACGGCAGGTCTTTGACAGTGGGAACAAGACGGGTAGCCGACCGGAGAATTGATTCGTAAGCCACAATGTTCTTGCACAGATGTGGATACGCTGCGGGAGATGCGTATAGCATTCGAGATTCGATGAGGGCCTTGTATATTATTCTGAAGCTACATGCCTCTAGTGATCCAAAAGATCGTCTAATGAAGCCAATAGTACGACGGCAATTGGCCGAAACTTTATTTACGTGAGCGCTCATATCGAGCGTATTAAGCGTAGATACCCCTAAATCATCGATTTTATCTGTAGAATCAATCGACATGTTTCCAATTTTATAAGAGCAACGAATGTCTGGGGAGCCGATCCGCATATGTCTACATTTAGTCGCATTTATCATCAGCCCATTAGATATACACCATTTATTTATGGAATCCAGGTCTTTTTGAAGAGCGCTAACATCGGAATCATCAATGATTCGCCTCCAAACCTTAATATCATCTGCGTAGGTAACACATTCCGACGTCAAGTTGTTTGTAATATCATTTACATATATATATATATATATATATATATATATATATATATATATATATATATATATATATATATATATATAGAGAGTCGGACTAATGGCCGATCCCTGCAAGACGCCTGTCGTCATCATTGAGTAACCAGAAAGATAATGGCTTATGCGTACTGCAAACGAGCGGTTGCTTACGAATGATTGAATCCAGCGTAACAAAGAGCCCCGTACACCAATGTTAGATAATTTGTTTACTAGCAAATTGGGAATAACTCCATCGAATGCTTTCGATAAGTCTATAAATATCACATCTACTTTGGAACCACTCCTCATCGAATCCACCCAGCTTGCTCTCGCTTTTACAAGGTTCGTTACCGTTGAGCGATTTGGCCTAAATCCATGCTGACTGGGGCTGAGGCGATTGTTAGCTTCAACGAAAGCGCTAAGGTGACGAAGAATCAATTTTTCTAATACCTTACAAGCTACAGATGTGAGACTGATGGGACGGTAATTGGAAACCTGGGATTTATCCCCTTTCTTGAAAATTGGACATACAATAGCCTTAGTCCAATCAGATGGTAGATAACCTGTGTTTAGTGAACTTCTAAAAATAGAAGCTAAGGTAACGTATATTGCATGAGCCAATTCCTTTAAGAGTATTGGAGGTATATGGTCAGGACCTGACGCGACGTTGCGGGGTAATTTAAGTAGCCCGTGCAGTACCTCTTCATCGCTAAATTCAATGTTAGATATGACTACTCTAGGTAGAAGTACATTGTGTTTAGTTTGGATTATACCATCGGGGATCGACACTCTATCTTCTTTGATAGCGAAATAGTCCATAAAATGAACAGCTACATCAGTTGGGGAGGTCAAGATTGACCCATTGTCGGCCACTAGGTATGAACAATCTGTCGAGTGTATAGGACGTGGAAGTATGCTTTTGAAAGCTACCCAAGGATTGTTATGAGTGGGGCGGCATATATTTGAGATGAAACTGCGTTTTTTCTGTTTTTTTTTTCAGAATAGAAACCGTATTCCTGCAATGACGGTAGTGTTCAAAAGAAAGTTCCCCTTTTTTGTACGCATGGAAACATCTATCACGGTGTTTGATTAGAGCAAGCAATTCCGCATCTAACCATTTCGGATGTAGTTTTCGTGTACGATTCTGATGTATCGGAGCAAAATAGTCGAGAACACAATGTAATGTGGTCTTAAAGTGATCCCAAGCTTCTTGAATGCCTGCTTTCGATGGGTCGGGCCAATACATACAGGAAATTATACTGCGCACGACATCATAGTCGATCTTAAAAGGATTCGACGTTTTAACCGTTTCGACATATGGTCCGAGTGCGTTAAATTCTATTGAGATGGTAGAGTGATCGCTTGATCCTAGCGGAGGTCCGTATTTGACGTTTTTTATCAGATACGTTTCACTCGAAAAGCAGAGGTCAAGAATTGAGGAGTTATTACCCCTGTGACGAGTATCCCTGTGAACATGTTGGACTAAATGTAGATCATTTATCGTGTTTAAAAGCAGTAATGATTCGGGATCACATCCAGGAAGAGGAACGTAATCAATCCAATCAATTCGCGGCATGTTAAAGTCTCCTAATAAAATAACTTTTTGACCCTTGAATGTATTTTCAGTTATTGAGGATATAATCGACCGGGTTGGAGCGAATGGGGGACGATAGAAGACACCTAGAGAGAAAAATATGTTTTTATGGTCTGTTACAGAAACCCAAACGTATTCACAAAGACTTGATTCATCGCACTCAATTGACATAACACGAGTTGTAAGAACTTCTTTAGCATATATGACCACTCCACCACCACGGCAAATTTGCCGATCTGCTCGGATTATGGCGTACCCATTGATGGAAATTTCTGAATCTATGATGTGTGGTTTTAACCACGACTCTGTAAAAACAAGTATTTCAAATGAGGTGCTGTTAACCAGAGTGAGAACTTCGTCCATTTTATTGATGAGACTTAAGACATTCGAATATAAGACCCGGAAGGCATGTGTGGAGTGTACTGGGTCGGAATACTCGTATCTCTTTTCGACATTTACTGTCACTTCTTGGGTAGTTTCGTTGCGACACAAAGACTTCGCAGATCCCCGATGTTTCCACCGTTGCCAATGGAACGAATCCAGAAACGAGTTGAAGTTCTGCGTCGCACTAAACGAAAATTTATGACGGTGAGGTTACTTTCGCCGTTAGCTACTCTGTTACTAAGTTCGCTCTTTGCTTGTTTCAGTCGAGTTCTGTCCTCGATCGAAAGATCTCTGCGAAGGATCAATCCAGTACCTGCAAGATGATAACCGTATTTTAAAGCTAATGTACACATATCGGGCGTTGCTAATATGACCTTTAGAAGGCGTGGACTGTTATCTGATATTATTTTCCCCAGTCTATAAAGGTGGAGAACTCTGAATTGCTGCAGCTCAGTAGGGGAACAGGTGTGTAATAGCTCAGAGAAGAAGGATTGTACAGCTTTGACGTCATGCTGTACACGTAAATGGTTGTTAGTAGCAGATGATTCCCTTATATTAGCCATGATTAGACACTGTGATCTATCATAAGTCCGGCGAATAGGGGCAGTTAATGAGTTATTTAGGGAGACTGAATTGGAGTAAGAATTTGTAGATTTAAGTCGCAAGTCAGCTGATTGTAAAGAACTCGGAGATCCGCTACATGATGTTACAGAGACAAACGAATTTGTGAAATCAGATGTTTTCTTTTCGTAGCTCAGAGTATTCTTGTCTAGATCTACACATTTTTCAGGTGAAGTTTGAAAAGTCTGATCAAATGCTGGTGGAGGCTGTTGTGAATTGCAGTGGGAGATCATTTCTGGACGCTGTGCAATAACAATTTCTTGACGCTGTTGTGAATTGCAGTGGGAGATCCTTTCTTGACGCTGTGCAATAACATGAAGAGCTGGCGCCGACTCATCGCCTTTCTCCTCGACAGGTTCAGTTTTATCCAATCGTGCGTCGTTACACACGCAATAACCACAAATAAAATGTTTACTTTCGTATCTCGCAACGTCAATTTTTTTTTCACCTTTAAGAGTGTCCAAACATCGCATCCCTGCTTGTCGCATCCAACTTCCAACTGAACGTAGCCATCGTCTGTCTGTTTTTTGCGAGTTTTCACCGATTTCATTGCCTGTTCACAAAAATGCCGTTGATTCGAGTGATTTGTCGTTGATTTGTAAGATGTAATCAAGAAAAATTTTACCTCAAGAAAATTGTAATTTGCTAGAACAGTTATAAATTTTCTTTTAGTAGCTGTGCTTGTGTTAGAAAATTCAAAACGTGGATAGAGTACCATTTGGCATTAAAAGATTTAATTTTTAAATACTACTAAATTAGATAACTTACAATTGAATATAATTTGTATTTTTTTATTTTTCAGACGCCTGAAAAATAAAAGATCGAAATATCACAAGAAATTTTTGCGCTTTCTATTGTGTTGCCAAATGGTACTCTTTCCACGTTTTAAACTCCATACTCTTAGAGTTGTTATGGGTCGTTGATAAATAATTTCAGTCTTGTAATAATAGCCTTGCTTATTATTAGTCCTGGTCCAGATAATTTACCACCTGTCTTCGTAGTACCGCCTATTTAATCGCGAAATATCTAATCCTCAGGCGTACCACGGGATTCTGTAATAGGTCCTTTCTTATTCGATATCTTTATAAATGTTATAGTGTCATGGTTTTGTCTGAGTGTGTTTTGTACGCTGACGATCTAAAGATATGGCGTAGTATAGAATCGTTTAAGGACGTTGAAGTATTGTAACAGGAATTAAACATGATGCTTAGATCGTGTCAAAAACAGCGAATATGGAACGGAACTCAGGTATTTCCAATGTAACATCGAATTTTCAAGCCAAAGAAAACAAGGTTAGTCCTATTTCGTCTAATTTTTTAATCTCAAGCACGGATGGAGAACTCCCTCCTGTGCCTAAAGTGGTGAATCTGGTAATAATCAGACTTATTCAACCATTTGAAAGGAAGAATCTTTTCAATATTTTTCTAAGAGAGTTTACAAGCTCTTATAAGAAGAGAATTCTATTTAATTCGATAAAATATTTAGATTCCGAAATCCGGGTTTCTTTCAGCTCTCCAGATCTGGCAGCATCGTACCTAGAATTTTTCGAAACACACCTAAAAGAATTTGGGTCAACTACTTACAGGCCTATTCAGGCGACTCTGAAAATTAATAATTTTCCGCCCTTCGCAACGGAGGATGATATCATTGCTCTCACATCTGAGTTCAAAATTCATAATATTCGCCCAATCCTGGGCAAGAAAGGCCAGGCTATACCAATAGCATTCTGTTCTACCGCAGTCGACCAGGCGGAATGTCTGGCTAAAAGCAAATGTAACCCCTTTTTGGGGTACAATCTTTCTTTCAATATCGTAGACGCTGATGACTTAACATACCCCCATTGCAATGGGTGCCACCTCTGGGGGCACTGGTCCTCGAACTGTACTAGGTCTTATACGTGTGGGGTTTGCAGCTCTTCCGAAGTCCATGAGGGGAAATGTTCTCTCCCCCTCTGTGTTCCAATTGTGGTGGTCAGCACCCGGCCTGGTCTAGAAGATGTCCTATCTTCAAAGAATACAAATTAAGGCATTGTGGGGCACCGGTCAAACCGGCCCACTTTGCCGCTGCCAGCTTATCCAATTCAAACGATTATGGTATGTCGGACACCGACATTTTCAAAATTGTTGACGAAAGACTACAGATATATAAAGACGAGATTCGAGCCTTAACGAACCATCTGATAGCGAAATTCGAGGAGTCCCGTTCTCCTTCATCGACGATTCTTACCTCTTCAAAGAGAGAGCCCCGTTCTAAGAAGAGATCATCTTCTAAACAAAAGTTGGCTTCCTTGAAGTTGGCAAAGAAAGATGATGTATGTTGGGAGTTGTTGGCCTCAAAGGGAGATGAAGATAATGCCGGTGGGCAAGTGTCTTCTCCTGGTAGGGCTGGGAGTGAGAAGGGCAACTTTCTCTCTCCTAGTTTCTGCTAGGAGGTAGGCATCCCACTCCAGCTGTCGTAGCACAATGCAAAGTAGTCAAGAGCCTTTTTCACTGAATATACTTCAGTGGAATTCGGGAGGTGCTTCTGCCCTTAGCCTTCTATCTGGTAGAGATGCGGATGTTATAGTCCTTCAGGAGACGCGGTCTATCCGTATCCCCCAGGACATTACTCGATTTATCCCCAAGCATATTTACACCCACTTCACTCCGTACATAACCCCTCCTCACGCCTCTTCATCTCAAGGTCTTTTAACCCTAGTTAAATGCTCCTTAAGATCATCCCTTCTTTTAAACTATTCTTGTCCAGCCCTGTCTTGTTTAGCTGTTTCACTTTGTAAGAATGGTAAACGTATCAGCATAGCCAATATCTATATTAGGCCAGGGGAAATTCACAAGAACCGTGATCTCCTGGACCGTATTTTGGGAAGTGGCTATGACATGTTACTCGGTGACTTCAACGACAGAACTGGTCGTTGGATTAATGCAGCACTCCGCAGAGCCAGGAACGATTACCTTATTCACAAACCACCGTCCCCAACTTTTCATTGCTCAACAACTAATTCTCTCCTCGACATATTACTGCTTCATAAGATGTGGTTGTTGAAACCCATCTGTACTAAGCAGTCGCGCCAAAAACAGACCATCTCTCATGACCTAATTCGTTGGCGGATAGAGGAAGATACGTTGCTTAGAAGGAGGTTTCACTTTGATCCCATCAGAGTGGCTTTCTTTCAGGCGGCTATCCAACTCTTCCCCAGAATTGGTAATGAGAATTTGACCGAATTTAATTCCTTTCTCTCCTGGCAAGCTACCGCGTTTATTTCCACTACCTATAAAGGTCATATTTACAATCCCACTCCAACAAAACTCAAGGTTTCGGCTAAAATGCTACGTCTTCCCAATGTCTCTGTTTCCGCAAGGCAGGCCATCTCGAATGAATACTGGAGCACTAGATATAGGTTCCAGCTGAGCAGGGATAAGGCGAACATCGCTCACCTTAACCCTTCTCAGTCTTCCTTCTGGAATATATTCAAGAAGGAGAAGTTTGTCTGTTGGAAGGATAGAGCTTTGGGTTGGATTGGTAGTATAGGCCTTGATAATGTTTTGAAGGAGTCACTATCCCTACATAATTATAAAGCCACTCAATCTCCCCAACCAATCCCGCCTTGGGGTGACTTCAGGAGCAGGGACTTAGTTACAGATATCCTGAACTCATGGGGGCCACTTCCGGGCACCTCTAAATCCGTCGCTCCACTATCTTCTCGAGTCTGTCAGCTTTTGACAGCCGATCAAAGAAGAGAAGTTGCCGTCACAATGCTTTTAGCCTCACCATCCGATGTAGCCGGCATCAATATTAGTCGTAGAATTTTCTTACCAAAGCGTAGTCCGGTTTCATGTCCCAAAGATCTGCGTCCCATTTCGATTCAAAACTCCCTCATCTCCATATACGAAAAAGCGCTTGCGCGTAGAATCCGCGACCATTTAAGTAGGCGTAATTTGATCCCACCGAGTTTTCACGGGTTTGTCAAGGGACGCTCGGTTCATTCAGCAATAGGTGAAGTGCATCAGTTTTGTAGGGATAATAGCCATCAACTAGCTGTGGCTGTTTTTCTCGACTTTTCTGCTGCATTTGACCGCATTTCCATTCCCTTTGTTATCTCCTCTCTCAGGTCCCTCGGGTTGCCTGCGAGAATTGTTAACAGGGTGGAGATATTACTGTTTACCAAGAGGTTCTACTATGAAGACGACCCTGATGCGTGTCAGTTCTACCCTATTACAGGTGTGCCCCAAGGATCCCCACTTTCTCCTATCTTATTTCTTGCTGCCTCCATTGTACTATTCAAGAATTTTAAACGTGATCAACATCTAGTGGTATACGCTGATGATACCACGGCCCTGTTCTCTGGACGCAGGTGCAAAGATGTCGCTTCGGACATCAGCCGTTTCTTTTTAAGATTAACAGACCAGCTGACCCTATCCAATCTTATTTTAAATTCATCCAAATCGCAGGTAGTTGTCTTTCATGGCACCCCTGCGACAAAGAAAAAATTAAAGAGACTAGCACTCTCAGCTCTATCTTCTATATTGACTAATCAACCACTCCCTACCTTCACAAGTCGAGTAAAATACCTGGGGTTCACTGTTACGGTGAACTGGTCGGCGAAAGCTGACCTGGATAGACTTAAACGTATCCTGAAGAAAGCTAGGTGGGCCCTGAAACGGGCTCAGCATCTGTCGTTGAATGGGAAAACCCAAGTGCGCCTCTGGGGTACTTGGGCTATCTCGGGATTAGTCTTCTTTTCGAGAGGACGTCCTCCAGAGCAAAGACTAAGGTTTCTCAAGCTCCTCATCTCGCGATTACCGCGCATAGTCCGCCTAGATTGGATTCTTCGGGGGTGATAGACCCCGGGTGGTTCAGTCGAAGAGCGGCGTGTTGGATTAGCTGGAGGGCTCAGATCCCGCTGGACCTGAGGCCGTAGAATAAATAGAAGATTGAATGATTAACGAATTGATATTATTTTTGTCTTCTCTTGCATGTTTTGTTCTGTGTAACACGTTTTTTATCGGTTACAAGTTTTGTTTAAGAAAATCCTTATCTTATCTTTATTGTGTCAAAATAAATTAGCGGTTAATTATGAGAAGTGTGCGCACATGAAAATCGAAAAAGAATCAAATTCAACATATTCCTTAGGTCAACGCGTCACAAGAACGGTTAGCTCGTTCAAAGATGTAGGTATGGTAACGAGCGGTCAATGTGTTTGGAGTAGCATTCTCAAATTATTCAATCCAAAAAATTCCATGAGCAAATTGTGTGTTATCGGAGGATCAAAAGATTCTACAATTTCAACAGAAATCGGAGAATACCGCACAAACTCAAACAAAATGCAGGTAACTTCGTCTACAATATCAAACGAGGTAAGTGGTGTGTTGTCATCTTCCGTAAAAGAAGTAATTGGGGAAATTCTTCCAATACCCAGATTAAAAAAACTGGCGGTTATTAAGCTATCAGCGCCAATAGAGCGCCATAAGCTATTTAACATATTCTTGCGGAAGTTTACTAAAAAATATAATTATAGAGTCTAATTCCACTCAGTACGCTACTTTGAAGCTGAAATCAAGAACTGATTCGTCCTGGGACCTTGCGAAGGAGTATGAAACTTTTTTCCACGACGAATTAATGGATGTTGGGACAATACAATATAAACCTATTCAAGCTTCCATCAAAATTTCGAATCTTCTTCCCCTCCTGGATGAGAAGGATATTGAGTCTTTAAAGAGACTATTTAGACTAACAAACTTCCGGTACGTGACTGGGAAGAACGGATTTTCTCTCCCGATAGCTTTTGCATCCTCTTCCATTGATAATGCTGAGTTCCTAACAAAAGCCGTCTGTAACCCATTTTTGGTACATAATTTATTGTTTAAACTCATAAGCACCGACGAGCTAACTTACCCGCACTGCAATACTTGCCACTAATGGGGGCAATGGGGCTCTGGATGTGTTAAGAAGTCTTGTAAGGTAATTTGAACACTTGGGCTCCTCCCAGCCCAAGTGTTCAAATTATGGAGGAGCCCATCCGGCGTGGTCCAGAAAGTGTGCGAACTTCAAACTGTATTGTTTCCGCCACTGCTCATTCCACCTCAATAAAAAAGATGACTCCGTGACTTTTGGTGCAGTTGCGGGTAGAATGACTGACAACGACATCATCAGGTTAGTCGACTCTACAAGACAAGCAATCTTCAAGCAATTGGAGAACTTGATTCAGAAACAGCTCGCCTTATTTTTTACCCCTCCAGTAATCTCCGACCCTCCGGTCCTGAAGGAATCAAAGAAAAGAGCAGCATCCTCACACAGAGTTCCTCCTGTGAAGAGCGGGAAAATTTTAAAATCTAAGGCCGAAGATGTAGCCATTGCACTCATGGGAAATGAAGATAATGCCCGTGGGCAAGTGTCTTCCCTAGTTGGGGCTTGTGGTGGAAAGGCCACCTTTACGCCCCTAGCTACGTCTAGGTCAAGGCAATCCCACCCAGCTAATCTAATGCAATGCAGAGTACTCGTGAGCCTTTTTCACGGAATATCCTTCAGTGGAATTCGGGAGGTGCTTCTGCCCTTAGACTTCTACCCGGTAGAGATGCAGATGTCAGTCCTTCAGAGACGCGGTCTCTCCGTCTCCCCAAGGACATTACTCGATTTATCCCAAAGCACATTTGTTCCCATTATACTTTGTACATAACCCCTCCTCACTCCTCTTCATCTCAAGGACTCTTGACCTTAGTTAAGTGCTCCTTAAGGTCCTCCCTCCTATTAAACTATTCATGTCCAGCCATGTCTTGTTTAGTAGTTTCACTCTGTAAGAACGGTAAACGCCTCAGTCTAGCCAGTCTACATCCGTCCTGGGGAGATACACAAGAACCGTGTTACCCTGGATAGTATTATCGACAGCGGCTACGACATGATACTTGGGGATTTCAACGACAGAACTGGTCGTTGAATCAATGCAGCACTTTGCAGAGCTAGGAACGGTTATCTTATTCGCAAACCACCTTCCCCTATCTTTCATTGCATATCAACAAATTCAATCCTCGACATTTTATTGCTTCACTCAAGTGAAGCAATAAAATGCTCATATTGGTAGATTTTCAAGAAGTTTGTTTGCGGGATGGATAGAGCATTGGGTTGGATAGGGAATGTAGGCCTTGATAAAGTTTTAGAGGAGTCACTAGCCCTACACAACTATTTAGCCACTCAATCACGTCAACCAATCCTTCCTTGGTGTAACTTCAGGAGTAACGATCTATCTGTTACGGATATCCTTAACTCCTGGGGTCAACTCCCGGGCACCTCCAAATCTGTCGCTCAACTTTCTTCTCGGGTCTGTCAGCTGTTGACAGCTGATCAGAGAAGAGAGGTGACCGTCACAATGCTTTTATCCTCCCATCCGATGTAACAGGTATCAATATTAGTAAGCGTGATTTTCTTCCTAAGAAAAATCCTGCTCATGCCCTAAAGATCTGCGACCCATTTCGATTCAAAATGCCCTCGTGTCGATTTACGAAAAAGCGCTTGAGCGTATAACACCGCATTTTTTATTACCGATTTCTGAATATGGTCTTCCAGCAGCTGATCAAATTTTTGAAGGATAAACAAATAAGTGAAAGAGTTTGAAAGTGTGAGCCTTTAAAGCATCCGACTTCAATAAGCGATCTATATCGTACAATATGTTATAATGCTAAATAAACTATGAAGGCAGCAATTATGTAAGACGGTGGTTCTCAATTCATTTCCACATCGCGCAATCATGGGTTTTACATTTTGGACAACTTTTTAGTCACTGCACAGTCTACCAAAGTTTTTTATGACAAATTAGGACATTTGTTTTGATGCCGATTTTTCCCTTTTCTCTTTTTTTCTGCTTTTAATTTTTTGTCCAATTTTTAACACATAAATCCAACATTAAGAGCTAACTGAGCTCCACTGTTGTGTTCTTATAATAATAGAAGGTATCTATCCATATATAAATAATTAATAATTTATAATAAATAATTATATAAATTTAACATTCTGTGTTTTAAAAATTATTTTGTAGAATATATACTGAGTTTTTTATACCAGTAATAATTTCGATTACTTACAATGTGAACCTGCCTGTTTTTGATATTTTGGTAATTTAATAAAATCTTCTCCGAATAATGAATTTTTGGATCTATTTAGATTGATGTAATTGAAAAATATGCAATTAAAACTCGAATAAATTAATTTATCAGAGAATATAGTTCACGCCCAACACTTCAGTATGAAACTCAGCAATTAGTAATAAAAACTTTCTCACAATAATCAATAAAGATCAATAATAATTATGAACGTAATACTTTATGATATTTGTTCTACTAACTAAGCCGAACGAAATCTAAAACTTATTTTATTGGGAAAGAAATTGTTACAGTTGAGGAAACTACAACTTTTACTATTAAAATGATTTCTCCTCTTAAATAAATTAAAGTTATTTTTTTCCTTTCTCATCAGATTATTTGGATTGTTTTTGGATAATTTCGTATAAATTAATGTTGAAATTTCGAAATTTTTTCGGCTCATCGTTGTTTCACTTTTGTAAATTTATATTAATTATTTAATATTATATAATTATACAATATTAAATAATTATAATATATAAAATCATGGTAAGTATTTATTCAATATTTATATACAATAAATATTTAAAGTTAAATTATCGAAAATGATGGTAAATAAAATTCAAATAATGAAATAATTATAATGACGAAATTGAGAAAATAGCTTGGTATTAAGTTTGATAAGTTCGTCCTTTTTCTACTAGCCGGCTAATCCAATGGCAATCCCTCATCGTCGCCATCGCAAACGGCATGTTCGACGACCGGCAAATGTTCCCATCTTATGATCATCCACGTTACATCAAGCAAGTATGTTACTGTAGCGTCCGTCGTATCATCCGAAGGTATTAAAAGTTTGATAGGGGAAATCTGAAGCTTATCACTCGAGACAATAGGAAGGAAGCATTTCCGCTTGAGGTAGTCATTTCGGGTGGGATGGTGCCACTTCGCGTTGATGTGTCGGATTGGCCAGAGTGTTTCGTCCGTAAATGCTTATTTAGGATTTCTCGACAAGTATATGGTTCCTCACAATCCATATAGCGAAAATATCGAAGGTCCGGTAGAGTGACATGGGATTGATCATTCATTACCAGAGATCAACTATTGGACAAATTTCCGCACGTTCCGCATGAATCGAGAGGACTCTCCGTCATCGTATTACCAATATTTTCGAAACATGCACGCCCCGTATGTTCATACTCGAGTTTTTGCAAAGCACATTGTATTTCCAGAACTTCGTCAAGAAATCGGCAGTTGAATTTACTAAGGTCGGTCGCCCCGTCCACATCTTGCAGACTCCCTTCTTGCATTTACCTGCGACTATCAGACATTTCGCTAGAGGAAAATATATCTGGTCGTTCATGGTGCCTGGGTGATTGCGTACCGTCGCGGGGATGATTCGACGAACACTTTACGGATAACATAGATCAGACTCAGCCAATGTGTTGAACACGTTGTGACTTTTTCCTAAATTGAAAACGCCAACTAATCTTATCGATCAGCTCTGATCGATATGGGGGAAACTGACCCCCATTTAAGTGATAAGGGGAATTCTAAGAAATCCAAGAATACCTAGATATTGTAATCTTTCCTCTCAATTTGTTTCATTTTAGCATGGTCCATCCACCAATCGCCTACAATTCCAAATCGTAGTTATTTACCTAAGTTACTTATTATAAGAAGAGAATGGTCTAAATATAGTCTGAAAATTCTAGTTCTACTTTACATTTACATAACTTGCTTTATGTATACTTAAATATACTTAGAAATATACTACTTTCTTACGTAAAGAAAGTAGTATATTTCTACTTTTTGTTTACTTTCTTAAGTTATAAGTGGAATTATATTTTTATTATTATTTATAATTATTATAAAAAGAATAAAAAAGTAAAAAAAATTATAATTATTATTTTATATATTAATGAAATAATATTAAAATATATTAATAAATATGAAATATAATAAGTAATATAATAAGTCATATAAGATGTAATATATATGAAATATATCAATAAAAATAATATTACAGACAAGTATATATTATTGATGAATAAAATCAGCTACTTTTACTTTCACAAAGGAAGATACATTTATATAATCAATAAAAATGAAATGTACAAGGTGATTTTGCAGACCCATGCTAAGGAAACTGATATTTTCTTTACAATGGAATGCACATACATGCATGTGCACAATCAGGATTCCGACCTCTGGCATCGATAGTATGTGGAACAGAACCGGCCAAAGAATTATCAGACGGTTTCCCTCCAATCTGTGCCGTAGCCATGTGAAATGCAACCAAATCAGGATCAACAGTTTCTAAGCCACAAATCGTACATTTGAACAGGTTCAAAGGACGTGGCGGGCATTCACCTAAAGTGTATAGTGTTTGCTCATGATGACCTTGTTCATGAATAGCAAAAGCTGCAGAGCAGCAACTGGTATATGGGCAGAATGCACAACGACGTGAACTTCTAAAGCACATGAGAATAAATGTTTTCTATAATCACTTGTTTATTAATGTGCCAACTTTTGAAACTTAAAAAGCACTGCAAATGCAGAATTCAATGCTAAAATAAAAAGAAAGATCATCACGTAAAATTAGTATTACAATAATACTCACTCAAATAAAGTTGAGTTAATTAACTTAAATAAAGTTTATAGTCATAAAAGTATTTGCACATTTAGTAATCTTCCTTAGCTCTTATAAAAGGCCAGTCAGTATTAAAAGTCTTTAAAGTTTAGGTGCTCATGTGAATTGCGATCGAGTACAAGCATAAACGAACTTTGAAACAAACATTTGCGTTAACTGTCCGCACAATCATTATTTTTATTGATATATATGAAATATATCAATAAAAATAATATTACAGACAAGTATATATTATTGATGAATAAAATCAGCTACTTTTACTTTCACAAAGGAAGATACATTTATATAATCAATAAAAATGAAATGTACAAGGTGATTTTGCAGACCCATGCTAAGGAAACTGATATTTTCTTTACAATGGAATGCACATACATGCATGTGCACAATCAGGATTCCGACCTCTGGCATCGATAGTATGTGGAACAGAACCGGCCAAAGAATTATCAGACGGTTTCCCTCCAATCTGTGCCGTAGCCATGTGAAATGCAACCAAATCAGGATCAACAGTTTCTAAGCCACAAATCGTACATTTGAACAGGTTCAAAGGACGTGGCGGGCATTCACCTAAAGTGTATAGTGTTTGCTCATGATGACCTTGTTCATGAATAGCAAAAGCTGCAGAGCAGCAACTGGTATATGGGCAGAATGCACAACGACGTGAACTTCTAAAGCACATGAGAATAAATGTTTTCTATAATCACTATGTTTATTAATGTGCCAACTTTTGAAACTTAAAAAGCACTGCAAATGCAGAATTCAATGCTAAAATAAAAATAAAGATCATCACGTAAAATTAGTATTACAATAATACTCACTCAAATAAAGTTGAGTTAATTAACTTAAATAAAGTTTATAGTCATAAAAGTATTTGCACATTTAGTAATCTTCCTTAGCTCTTATAAAAGGCCAGTCAGTATTAAAAGTCTTTAAAGTTTAGGTGCTCATGTGAATTGCGATCGAGTACAAGCATAAACGAACTTTGAAACAAACATTTGCGTTAACTGTCCGCACAATCATTATTTTTATTGATATATATGAAATATATCAATAAAAATAATATTACAGACAAGTATATATTATTGATGAATAAAATCAGCTACTTTTACTTTCACAAAGGAAGATACATTTATATAATCAATAAAAATGAAATGTACAAGGTGATTTTGCAGACCCGTGCTAGGGAAACTGATATTTTCTTTACAATGGAATGCACATACATGCATGAAAAGTAATACAAGAAAAGTAATAATATGAATTGCTAAAATTCCACACTTTGAAGGCGCATTTGGCAAAGTAATCCCGTAAGCCAAAGCGTTATAGAACTTTCGAAAAGACATTTTGGTTCTACGCTTCGCTGTCGGACGAATGCTGAATCTTGTCGACGCTCTTTTATTCAGTAACAAACTCTAATGTTTCGAAATTTCGAAATTTCTTTCAGACTCATCGTTTTCACATCTTATGATCCTTTTTGTAGATTTAATAGTCTCATTTAATTCATCAACACCTAAACCATTTTGAACATGAGTGCAAATCATTTGAGATCTTCGATACTCGTTCGACATGTCGCTTGGCAACCAAAATCCAAGACTCTTGGATTATATAATATTATATAATTATATTCATTAAATAAAAAAGTAACAATCATTTTAATCGAGCAGAACTATTTTGTTTCAGCCAAAATTGGTCTTTTTAATTTTTATCAAAATGTTTGTTGTATTTTTGCTTATTGAAATGTTTTTACACAAAATATTTTAATATTCTTTGCTACATTTTTGATTTTAATGTTTCACAGTTGAATTTGCTGGTATTGAATTTCAGTTGTGAAAATTTTCAAATTTGATACACTGATTTGAAAACATCAAATTTTACGTTTGATATTTTTAAACCCAATAGTCATCTGATCAGAATAATATCACAATAGGCGTTAAACCCACGGAATCCACGAAAGTGGCACCGCAATTTAAACGATATTGCGAATTGATTTCGGTATTTTAAGAAAAAGAAATTAGTAAATACATGTTTTTGGGAATTTCTTTCCTAATACAAAATTATCGTGCTTGGTTCTTGATTTTACTTTATGTTCGAGCGTTATTTTGTTGATGTTATCGAATATTATATAAAGAATATAATTATAATATATTATCGAATATTATATAAAGACATAATAATATCATCAAATATCAACTACATATTGTATAATTAAAATATAAACTAGACGCCTTACTGTACACTAATACGGGAACAAATTGTCAGTGTATGTCATACTGGGTTCACTAATCACGGTGGATCCCATGCGAATAGTTAAGTGTCAAATAATTTTTATCAAAATATGAGTGTCAAGCATATTTACCGAAAATGATGAGAATCTGTTTGGTCCAACATCTTTCCGCATTCAATACAACGCAGCATTGGTTTCTTTGCAGTCTTACGACTTTTCCTTGCACTTCGCTTTATTCTCGACTTTCGTTTTCTTGGGGTTGTGCTACCAATATCAGATTGAGTGCAAACTTGATCCTCAACATCATCATCTTGAAAAGAATCAAAAAGTTCTGGATCACGAGTAACCTGCCAAGGTCGTCCCCTGTGACGAGGTTGAGGACCAGAACAAGACGAGATTTTATTGCCCCGATTACGCTTATGATCTAAAATTGAAATAATAAATTTAAGATGACGACGCTAAATATGCTTAAATAAATTATTATTTATTAATTAAAATGTAATTATTAAGTAATTAAAACGTTTATTTAAAATGTTCTTATACAGATAATTGTCTTAAAACTAAAAAGTTATTTTTTACAGAAAGTTTTTAGAGAGAAATAAATATTTGTAATTTTTATTCAAATTTTTATTTTAGCTTCAAATTTTCAATTTTAAAATGTTAAAATGTTAATTTAACATTAATTAGTTAAAAATGATACAGATAATTGTCTTAAAACTAAAAAGTTATTTTTTATTCAAATTTTTATATTTAAAATTTGTATTTTCCTCCCTCTACAGAGTCGAATACAACAATTGTCAGTCTTTTGTCCATTTTAACAGAATATATCATTGATCTAGTCACACGAAAGCTTGATAAAAGCGATCGAGTTGAAAGAATACTTATTGTTGATCGTAATTGAATGATTATAATCAATAATTAATAATATAATCAAAATAGTAATTTAATTGAATTTGTATATAAATTGAATTTGTATATAAATTGAATTTGTATATAAATTGAATTTGTATGAAACTATAATACATTGAAGACATAAGCACAAAATTTTAATTTTAAACGAAAAAGAAATTTCCGTTAAAAATATTTTTTCGATATTCAACGTATAGAAATATTTCTATTTCGATATTCAACGTATAGACGGATATTTGTGCTCATTTGCATGAGATTAATTTTCTCAATTTTAAACGATAGTCTTTCCTATACAAATATTTGACTGCAATATATTTTAATAACAAAATACTTGATTGTTTAGATTTTGCCCGTTTTCCTAATTTACAAGATCACGCAAGCCATAATGAAAAAAGTATTTGAAATACTAAAAAAGTATAGAAATATCATTAGAGTTTTAACGAATGGGCATATTATTTAGTGCAAGACGGTAAAAATAAATATGTTTTAATGTTATCTACTGAGGAACCGTAATTATTGTAAAACTGTCGCCTTTACAAATTTTAAACTTTTTAAAATTTGACTTTTGAAGTTTAATATTTTAAACTTTAAAAAACCTTTTATAATAGTTCGTTTGTGTCATTTCGCAGACCATGCAGAAGATCAAAATAACCGTAAGATCTTAATTTGATTAAGGTCAAATTAAGATCGTTGATTTGAACAAATCAACTAAGGTAATTAGTTAATTAGCTAGGAGCTAGTAAACGAAGAATTTATTAATAATTTTCTAAATAATTTCCTTGCATATGTAAATTTGTGTTTTATATTTTTAAATAATATTGAATATTATTCGAAATTATATTGAATATTAATATCAATAATTTTACTAATGTCAAAAAATGTGTCAATTTTTTAAACTGCAACTTTAATAAGGAGAATGTCAAATGTTCATGGAAATATAACCATTTATTTTAAATGACATTATTATTAAATGTTAATATTGTATTTTATCATTTATAAAATAAGGCCCATTTGCATCACTATACGAAACTAAAAAAGAATACAAACCTACAAGATCACCAGCGCCGAGATTTTTCTTCCTTCCTCTGCGCGACCTCATTTCGCTTTTGTTAATTGAATTATTTCTTGGATAATAATCATCTAACGTTTCACACGGATCAATCAGATTCGGGTCTAGCAACGATGGTTCTGGCATATCCCCATCAAAGTCTGTAGCAGATAGTGTAGTGATGGCTCCAGAAGCAATAAGATATTTTTCATCTACCTCATCATCAGAAAAGTAGTTGGCTTTAGCTCCAGCAACAATATTTGGATGATCTCTACGTATATGGTCTTTGATCATTTTCAAATGTAGGACACATTTTCGACAATGCTTACATTTACTTGAAATATATTTGGTACCGTCAATTTTATCGTAATGCTGGATAAGATGAGCGTATGCAGATGCTGAATTGAGAACCACCGACGTTTTATTATGGCTGAGTGTATCATCATCCATAGGCGGTAGTATATGAGTGTTTAAACAGAACGGACAGAAAAACCTATCTTCTCCTCGATGAAACTATAAAATTAACAAAAAATTGAATGCTAATTAAAAAGTCCTACAATCAGCAGGATATGCGATTACTTAAATTTAAGATTAAAAACTAAAATTAATTAAACAACTAATTAAAAGCCCCTTTATTAATACAGAAATGCTGCATTAAAATTTTCAAAACATAAAATTTTAGAATTTAAATAATTAAATAATTTATGTAAATAATTAAATAATTACATAATTTTCCGAATTTATGATAAAAACAGTACAGTTCAGTGTCACAAAAATAATTTTTGAGGTTACAATTTTAAATTTTCAGAGTTTCTCTTGTGCAATCAATTTCAATAAATTAATGTATCAGTTTTAAACGAATTAAGATGTCTTCAAGTTGTTGATTGAATTTCAGCCAAGGAAATAACATTATCTGCTGGTTTTGGTTAATTAGTTCGAAAAGTTTTGAAAGATCGTAAAATGAAATGTGATACAATTTATTGAAAATACGAACTCACTTAAATTTAATGTAAAAAACATCAAGTATTGTAGTTCATTATCAAGTATATTATAGATTACTGTCATCGTTATACAGCTGAAACTTTAGAAATTACTCTCTAAATAAATAAGATTAAAAAATATTTTAATGGGAATATCCTGTTGTTAACCGAATTAATATAGTCACCACATGATTTTATTCTAAATTTATTCTAAATATTTTAATAAGAATTTTAATTCTCGACCTAATTTAAGAACAATAAATTCTAATGTATCACATTGACGTATCACCACCATTGAATTAGAAACAGGGAATCCTTTTACACTTGATGTTAACAAACGACAATTTATCTACTTTAAGCAAATGTGAAAAATACGCTGACAGCTTAAACCATTAGCAACTTAATGGCGTTTAGAGTTGGTACATCATCAAATAGAGAATTTCTGCAACGATACTTATTTCTTCTATAATATTGGTGTTTGAATACAGAAAATTAAATTAATCTTTCCAACAAAGTAAGTCAACATAAATCATCATTCAAAATTATTTGTTTTCTGTAAAATGTAGATTTTATAACCGTTGATTACAAAGTGCAACTCTGATTTGCCAAAAATTCATAAAAATAGATTTATTATAAATATACAAAGTTCTTAAATAAAAATTCATTTAAGCAAAAATCATATTGTGTTTAACTGAAAAAAATCGAAAATTTATATAAAAATTTAATTTTACATTAATGAATAACTCAATATTAATTCGATTTTAAATTTGAAAGCAATTTTAGTTAAATCTTTTTTCTTACCTCCTGTGGTTATTTAGTTCCAAACCATATTGTAGTTTTATAATTATATAAATAAATCGACCTAATTTTATATAAATTATAAAATAAATATAAAACTAATATTTGTTTTGCTAAAGAATAACAAACGAACGAAACTTTGATATGAGGTTTTATTTGATATAATAACACCAATAACACCATTTAATGAAACTGAAATATTGAAATTTTAGTAAAAATCAATATCTGCTTGACTTAATACTTTGTTACATAATTTACAAAAATTAAACAAGAACCAATAAGTTGATGTTTACAAATAAAAAAATAAAAGATATTACTTTAATAATTCAATAGCTACTGTTATCATCGTAAGGTGTTCAAAACAGAAAATTTATCTAGAAGCAACGGGTGATGGCATTAGCTATCGAATGATTTTTAATAAATTAAAAAAATTATGCATGATATTTCTAAATTTTAATTATTATCAAAGAAATTTTCTTGGTAGCTCCTTCGTAGTTTTATTTTTTAATTAAAAAAATGAAATTAAACACAAAATTTATATTTTGTGTTTAATCATCAGTTAAGCATTCAACCGATGAATTGTTCAATATTTTTCAAAGCAATTTGTTTAACAATTTGCTAATAATAAAGAATTATTGGAGCTGGATCAAAGAAAAGAGGAAATTTTTTATTGATATTTCGCTAACTTCTGTTAGCATCTTCAGAAAGTTCAGAAAATTTCATCTTCAGATAATTTTCTGAATATGCTAACAGAAGTTAGCGAAATATCAATAAAAAATTTCTCTTCTCTTTGATCCCCAGCTCCAATAATTCTTTATCAATAATGGATTATTATTGACTAATAAATAATATGAAATATATGAGAATTAAGTTTGGAGGTCATCAGGAGGAACCGCTATGCTATCAACATGTTATTTTAATAATTAAATAACAAGGTAATTATCAGATGCAATCATGAAAAGATTCCAATTCAATTTGGATTTCAAAAAATCTTCTGATATTATTTTGTAGATTTTACCAAAGTGGAGTAATTGTTTAAAATTATCTTTTGTGCAAAACTGAATAATTAAAAGCAAATAAAAAATATTAAACATTAAAATTATAATTTAAAATTAAAAAATTGTTAAAATGCAAACATTAACTTACGGTCGCAATGTGATGAAGAGCGTCCACGTGAAATGATGTTCGAAATTCACATTGTTCACACCGATAAGGCATTTCTAATCCACAATGGCAAAGGTTTAGGTGTGCGGCAAGTTCCAACAGACTTGAATGTTTCTGTTCACAAATTCGACATTGATATTCTTTCCTATCATGAATGTGTGATACGTCGTAATGCATAATCATATCAAAAGGTGTACTGAACACTTGATTACAAATCGAGCAGGATATCTGGGAGATAGCATTGCTAAATAAATCAATCTCAGCATTATCGTTTTTCTCGATATGTTCACACAGATGGGATGCTAAGGCAATGTTGTCTGGAACGATGTCACTACACACAATACATTGGCATGCTGCAGGAGTGGATACTATATGTGGTTCAGATATACTCCATTTGCGATCATAGTACTTTTTCAATGAAGTGCGAAATGTTCGTTCTATTTCCATTTGTTAAAAATAAAGATAAAACACTTTTGAAATTATAATTTAATTTAAACGTTCAATAAAAATCAAATGGTTTTATTGTAGGGAATAAAATATTATTTAGGAATTATATAATTTTAGAAAACTAAATCAATTTAGATTTATTTTATAAAAACCTTTTGGGTAATTTTTGAATTCTATTAATTATAATGCAATAAATTTGATGCATATATGATCACATTATAGTTTCAAAAACTAATCCATTATATTGCAATCTAAACAGCAAATGACAGATAGATATTCCAATTAACAAACATTGATTTTTATTAGAAATTTCAATTTTAAATTTTAAACTTTATATAAAATCTTATATAACAATTATTTATTATTTTATTTTTAGTTATCATCATAAATAGTACCAAATACTATTTATAATAGTATTTTAATCATTTAAGAAAGCTGCTTCATCTTCAAATGACATAAATTATATGCTGTTATGCCTTAAATGCAAATATGCCATAAACAGTGGTATATCTGCGACATAGGAATTCATACAATTCACTATATTTATGGTATGGAACGGAACTATAAACATTATAAATCATGATAGCAGTTTAAACCCACGAACCTAAGTGAATTTCAAGTCCTTCCTCTAAAATGAGTAAAATGTAATTTGAAAATGCATGTTAATTCAGTAAAGAAATACCTCTCGTTCGCACAGCACCCGGTTTCAGTCGTGGAACGCATAGGTTCTTAGAGAACGGGCGATGTTGTTCTTTGAAAGCAGGTTCAAGGAAAGGAATTGACGCCTTTGCAGTGGCCTTTGGACGTACATAAATGATTACCTTTTGAGTATTTCTTTTTTGTCGTGAACGTCTGAGGTTCGGTACTATAATCGTATATTCAAAATCATACGAAAATATAAACAATTTAATGAAATTGCAAACTTAATTCACAATATAAAAATAATCAATAGCAATTTTAGTATTTGCCACATAAATAAATTCTATTTCATTGAAAAAATAAGAATTTCAACAATTACAAATCGACTCCAGATTCTAAATGTAGAGTAATATAGAGTTAAATTCAATGTTCAAGAGAGAGTGTGAGACCAGTCCGCGTGAATTATGTACGAAGTCATTTCTAGCCAGACACGGAAGAACGACGATAACAGTAGCAAGTACCGTTTCGTCATCAAAATGACTCATCAGTGACAGATCCCTCCCACTACTGGATGCAGAGGAAAACTGGCAGACGGCACATAAGTCATGTGTATGAAGTACCAAAAAGATTTCTGGTAACTTCACGCTCCAACTTTTTATAATTTTATTTAGTAAATTTAAATTTATATATTAAATTCTTGCCAATGTACGTACTGAATGTTAAATACTTTTGCGACTTATCACTGCAATCTCTCGCATGATCGAATAGCGCTACCTCTGGTAGAGCGTGGTGCCCTAATGCAAGCAGACGCGGCTCTGGCTAGTTCAAATGCTATTTTGGTCCTCATTTTGCGGATATCCTCACTATATGTCCGACTACTTCGTCCTGCTTTTAGTGTTGCGATTCTTTTTGATTACATGACTGGCGGCCGGTGACGCACCACCTTTACATGCGAAAATCGGGGGTTAGAAGTTGATGTGTTCGATGATGCTCGTGCGTTCCTCATACTTGGCTCGTTTGCGATGTTCGTGGTAATGGAATGCTGAAGCGGGTGATTGCGAGTAAGATTGAGTATGCGAATTGAAAATGCTGACGTCGAAGAGCGTCCGCTCGAATCTTCTTCCAAATAGCTCGGAGCATACCACATCCAATCTCACCTCGCAGTCACGACAAGTTGTACTGTGTTCGAAGATTGTCTGAGAGGTAATTGGTTTTAGTAGAGGCACGATTTCGATTCGATGGCATACGTCCGCTAGTTCGATAGCAAAAAGTTCTCTGATTGCGTTGTGGCGAATTATCGGGAGCCCCCTTGCACGAGAGAGCGTGACTGAGTAATCCGTGTCCCACAAACCCAAACACGTTTTAACAAATCTACCGGGTCCCAACCATATCGAGTGCACATCGCATATCTGAATTCGTTTGCTGAGAGATGTTGATTTTCTTCTGTCAAAGAGATAGCGTTCAACCAGGCAGATGCACCACTCATGGTCGCATGTTCTCTGGCTAATTTGTCGTGTCGGGAAAGTGACTGAATAATGCTTCTCAATTTTGCCCTGTAAGCCGACTGCCTATGATTAGAAGACGTATTCTTCCTCTGGTTCTGTTCGTTCCATAATGCCTCGCCCTGTAAATTCATTGAGTACGAGTCACAAATTGGGCGTGAACATTCGATGTCGTGAATATAAGTTAGATCAATTATTCTAACTCCATCAAGGCTGAATGGCGTTGACAACAATGCTACCATGTCTTTATATAGATGCTGTCGAGTTAGAGTTGGAAGTAGAAGACCCATCACTTCGTCCCATAGCCCTTGCAATTGTTCCTTCTTGCAATGTTTAGTTCAATTAATACGTATTGCATCTTTTACAAATTTCTAGCCAATGTACAGTCCTGAATTTGATATTTATATTTATTTGTAAACTTGTAAATGGCTTCGTCCACATTTGCCATATAAAATAAATTATTTTGTATTCAGTAACAATGCAATAAACGAAACATCAAGATAAAATTTATTTGCTCTATTTGTCTGCATCATCAAAAACAAACATTTAAAAACCTATGTTTTTCTGATTGAATTCAATTTTTTAGAAATTGATTCCATCGAAAATCAATTTTTAGTTGTATCAGGGAAATATTTAAATTGTGTTGTTTTACTTTTAGAAATATAAAAGTTATAATAAAACTTATCTTTCATATTTTCAGATAAATCCAAAAAATTCGATTTAGAACGTTTTAATGCAGTAAATCAAATAATAATTGCTCACGTGTACTGTATCTAGTGTTGGATCGATAAATGCTGGATCGTCGGCATCGTTCAGTGGATTCCACTTTAGCAGTAGTGGTATCTACAATTAAAAATTAAGTAAAATTTTTACGAAAAACAACATAGAATTTACCTTCAGAAACAGTATTTTGTTGACTAAGCAGGCAATCCATAGATAGTTCGTTAGCCTAAAGTATAAATGCAAAATGAATACACGTAACGCTTATTGATAGCATGGAAATACACTGGACGCAAAAGTGAATGTTCATTTACTTTAATGCGAACGTTCTAATGAAAGTTCTGAACTCAAAAGTTCTGATTATAATTAATCGACAAGTTCAACGGAAATGTTTAAGATTAAGATTTGTTTCCCATAGGCTTGTTCGTCAAAAAATCATTTTCGATATGAACGTAATCTTTTAGGGCACTAAATACATTCAAATTATTCATAAGATTTCTATTATAACATTTCGACATAATATATATCACAACAATATTTTTTATAATTGAACGTTCAGAAACAAATTGTAATATAATTACAATAAATGTATTTTTGATAATTTATATAATTTAAATATATACGTATTTATTAAATAAATATTTTTATTAAAATAAATAACTAATAACGCATTTAATGATTAATAACTTCTGCAATAACTAAAAATTTTAACAACTTATTCAATGAAACATATTGAACATTTATATTTAAATTTGTACTTGACCATTACATTATTGAGTATTTTAATAATTAAAAATTTCTAATTTGTATTTAAATATATACGTATATATTATAATATTTCTATATAATAGTTATATTTAAACCGTTCGTTTAGTATGTTCATTTAGTCCGTGAATTGAGTCAGTTCAGTCCGTTCGTTTCGTCCAATTGATAAACTTGTCTTGTTTATACTATCCTCCTCCTTTCTCAGCACGGGATTGGGACTGGCCATAGCGGTCCAAAGCCTGTGCTTAAAACATTGTTTATACTACCCTCATCCTTTCTCAGCACGGACTTGGGACCGGCCAAGTTAATTATTATTTTGTAGCAAAAAATTAATCTCAATAATTATAGAACAACCGTAATTATTTTAATATCATAATATTTCTACATAATATTAATATTATAAACTTAAAAATAAGCTAAGATGAAAACTTAACGTATTTAATAAAAATGATTAATATTAAATAATTTTTTAAATTCATTATGAATTATGAATATAGAATTCCGTAAAACAGCTGAATTCAGAGTTAATAGCATATAAATACACATAAGGACGAAAACAAAAAATACACGGTATTTTATTATAAAATATTAGACAACATCGAAACCTTGTTGGTTTTAAAAAACATTAAATTTTTAAATTTTGCAGAAACATAGCATTCAATCTCAATAATTAGAGAACAACCGTAATTGATAAAGAAACCTGATAACATAGCAGTTCCTTCTGGTGACCTCTAGCTATTATTCCAATAAAAAAAGATTTATTTTTACGTGGCAAATGCGTTCCGGTGCACGCATACATGACCACAGCAAAAGAAACAAAAATCTAAGTCGTGTGTCGAGAATGTGTGAACGGATGAAGTATTTGAATGCCTAGTCTAGTCATGTGTATACTCAGTTATATAATCTGATTTGGACTGTCCGCAAAAATCTCCACAGGAGATTTTTGGCGTAAAATTGTTAGAATATAATGTAACGACTGAATTTTGTATTTTATTGCTCGCCAAACATGGATGGCTTTAAAAAAAATAAAGGCTTTTATTATAAAATCTGATTTGTTCTACTGACAAGTTAATAATTTATTATTTATCTTTATTTTTATTTATATATCGTATAAAATGCGTATACTCAGTTATCTGATTTGTTCTATTGACAAGTTATTGATATGTTGACTTTGTTTTCCCAGTAATATAACCTCTGTCGGTAATATTGAAACTACGTATTCTTGATACGAGATTATAATTTTTTGCGAATTATTATTTTGTAGCAAATTAGCATTCAATCTCAAACAAATTAGAGACACCCGTAATTATTCGCTGTTATCAGATAAATTAATAAAATTAAATAAAATTGATTCTGTAATTATTAAAATATAAGTTTTTTGATTAAGAATATTGGACATTGACATTTTAGTATGAATTCAACTATTCTATTATTGAACGTTTAGATAAAAAAACATCGATATGACAATGTTACAATTTTGTGAAAAATCATTATATATATTTTTGAAAAATAGCATTCGTGAATTATTAACAAATTAAGGCAATTATTATTTATTTCTTTAAATTTTACAGCGCCATACAGACTCGGCATTATCGAGGATCTAAAAAATTCATAAAAATGGAAATCGAAAAGCAATTTGTCTATGAAGAGAAAAATAAAAATAACAAAAAATTATTTTAGTTATTTTAAAAAGATATGTATGATTTGTATTTTGAAACATAATAGCATTAATCCTGACGATGACTGCTACAATTTAAAATCCGCTAATTGCATATTGACCAGAATAGTCTAATCATAAAAAATTTTAAAATATAAAAACAAATATTTGAAGTCAATCATAACTAAAAACGCTTTCCAATATCAATGTAACCTTTATCGCAAAGAGCAACAAGAGATCATATAAATGATATTTGCAAATAATGTTTTCACATATAGTTGCTATTATTAACTTTTGAAGATCAAATAATTTAAATTTATTTTTTTGACAATTAAATTGCAATTACTAAAAAAAATATTAATAAATCTTAAAAACAGAGTTAAAATTTCGCTCAATTACAATACTATGCTATTAAGCGATAATTATAAATCCGTTAGAATCTGAATCCAACACCCACTCTTTGTCACTGAAATGACATCTGTGGGGATAGATATAGTCTGTAAAAGCAAGAATATTATCTTGTTGTGATTGTAAATTAATTAATATTAATTAATTTTATATATTTATAAAGATTGCGACTTTATTATTTGTTTATATTATTTACGGATGAACTGATGCTTATACTAATCAATTATTTTTCTTGGCAAATAGATTTTGTGTAGAAAATATAGGAAATAAAATTTATTGAATGGAGGGGATCCACAATAAAGAGGTAAAGGGATCAGATGAACCTTAAACGTTAATGAACTATTATCAACTACTACATTAGACACGCAATAAGAACGAACTCTGCATCTTTAAATAATGTCATTCGTCGTTGTATTCGAAGGACGTACGAATAAAACGTACGGACGTATAAAATGAAACTTGAAACTACCACTAGATAAAAATTGTTAATCAAATAAATTAGGATGCTTATAGTGCAGACCTAGAGTTAAGATTGGATTGATGCTTTAAAAAACTAGTAATCAAAAGTCGTTTATTTAATGTTATTTAATCGTCGTCTTTCTCAGGACTGCAAGATATACCACCAAATTAATCAGTTTACTGCCAAGCGAATACGGCTTTGCAGATAGACAACACGCGCACCCTAAATATCTGAAATTAGCTGTTTCTAAATACGCATTCAATGTAAGTTGTTAAGAATTCTCAAATCAACTGGATATTTTTAATACAAACTTGACATTTTTAAAAATGACGACACACCTTTGCAGTAAAAATTTAATAGCAGAACATTTAACATTTTCTTTCGTGTTCAATTGTTTGTTTGTAAAACTCATTACGATAAAACATTACACTTGAAAAGGATAGTCAAAATTCGTAAAATAATTTTCTCCCTTCTCGGTGGATACACGACACAATAAAAAAACATCGGATACTTCGTTATACGAGAACATTATTTTAATCAAACTTTAAAATTAAAATAAAATCTTACTTTTGTTTTTAAATCAAAATTTAAAGGAGGGACACATAAAATGCAAAGTTTTCAATGCGATCATTGCAGAAGGTAAAATGGGTGAAGCCACTTACGTACAATCGATTGCGTGAATCTATGTAAACAATAGCTGGCAGAATCAGGTGCGATGATTTGGTTAACTCACTACTACCACAGCCTTGTAATCACGCTCTTACACAAACAACACGCTACAACACTTGTAATCTTGCTTGAAATAATCATTTTCGACAATAGACACCTTTTACAGTTTTGGCAAATCTGGAAGAATTCTTCAGTAATACTACTTTTAACCGAATTTCAATAAAACGGATAACGCATGCGATTTTATTTTTCCAACACATACGAATTATCTTATTACTAGTGAGTTATACCACTCTATGAATGTGTGTAATGTATTCACTCACACTATGATCGGATCTATCATGCAATCTTCACTACGACCCTTAATTTGCTTCAAATTAAGGTTTAAGCTGACCAGTATATCGGTTAATGCTTTTCTTTATTAAATTAAATAAATTGTAAATAAATAAAGGGATATTAGGAAAAATATTTATATCTGCCAAAAGGCTAATGTAATTTGTCAATATAGAATGAACATATTAATCAGTATGGATGTGAAGCTTCCATTGTCTACACAATAATATAAATAAAGTATATGCGTAAAAAATATTATACCATTCTTCCTGGTATCTTTTATCCGAAAAATACTAATAAAAAATAGATTAATCGACCTCTTATCTTCTTAGACAATTATTTTATCTTACGGGCGAAATATCGGCAGTGAATAGTATCGCAACGTTATCGTATGGTGTGAAAATATCACATCATGATGAAAATTGTATATTGTTTTTCGTTTTCTTGTGAACAAAATAATAGCAAACTAACTGGGCAGAGATTATTTAAAATAATCGAGTACTGCTATTTGCTTAGTGAATTAGTGAATATAGCGAATGCGAAGAATTTTTTATGCATGCGTTTTCGATGAGAAAATCTAAATAAGTTTTAACAAATAAAGAGCTACGATGAAGTCCAGTCCATAAAGCGAGATAAATTTGTAATAAAATTGCTGCCTCACCGCTATGAGATTTCTTGTGTGAGGATTAGCCATTAGGCGAGATTGCAATGCTGCTATTTGACTCTGAGAAAGACCATCGTCTTCGCAAGTCATCGTCAACTCTAACGGTTCATCTTTGATTCTATCTTCACCGACAATACGAATGCCGTCATCGTGCTTAGAAAGATTATCATATGCCACTTTCCAATCGGCAGCTTTTTGCTGTTGCAAACGCTGCTGCGCTTTCCTTCGTTTAATGGCCAATTTAGATCCACGTAATGCAGCAGCCCGTTTTGATAAGTGAGCAGGAACTATTTTATTGGTGCTGTATACTATAACATATGCAAGATAAAAAACCTTAGGTACTGGTTGAAACAAAAAAGATGATTTTACAAACCCTCATTCTCATCATCAACAATTTTTTCCTTCCGTTTACGAAGGTTCATGTTCCTTAGGTGAATTTGCATGTCAAGTGATCGCGGTGAAAATAAGCTAGGTATTGATGTTGATTTTAGGTTGCCGTCGTTGTCGAAGTCGTCCGCCTGGAAGTGGTTTTTACAAATACGAAATCTTGTATAACTCTGAAATTGAACATCTTCTCGCCTGCAAGCCTTAAGCCATCGTTTTGCAAGAACGTCGTCCCTTGGTAAATTGTACAATGGCACAGCTCTTCTTTTCGGCATATAGTGATTACTACATCCCATTATAGAACATTTGAGCACTTTCAATTGAGCGTCCATATGATTATCGGGTGGAGGCTTATGTAATAAAAGTGATTTACTATCAGCTGAACTCATCATATTCACACGAGCATCACTTCCATAAACACCACTAGCACATTCTCGACCACTCTCTTCCTGATCCAACATGCGACCAATGTCATCCTTTGACAATCTATATGATCGATTGGGCTTTGATTCTTCTTGATCGTCAGCTGCGTCTATGATATCTTGGTGTGCCAACATCTTATGAAATATTTCAAGCTCAAAAAGCGAAGGAATGGCATTTGATCGAAGTGTCCTTTGATCATCTTCGAAACTATCCACGTCAAAATGTTCATGGCAGACATAATGATAACCGTCTGGAACTAAATCTTCGCGCAATGTATTACTATACCACTGCTGACTTAAATGCTCGTTTTCAATCGGTAACTTGTAGTACCTAACAGATTCACAGTGAGACATATTGGGGCACCCGATTACAATGCATTGTGGTTGACTGTCTCTAAATGGAAAACATTTGTTCAATATTTATTCTCGATTACAACATACAAAGCTTGCAATTAATGACGAAACCACACAATAATTTTAGAAAAAATGCTTACTGCATCTTGGATTCTTTCGAATATTCTTAAATTTTTTTATCACTGAATTTGTCGCTTTCTACACTTTTTTGCTCATTACCTATTTCTTCCCGATTACAGTTCTTTTGGCGTGCTTACACAAATAATACTCGTCAGAAAACACGAAAGAATCATAACTTATAATTGAATGTGTGATGTCAGCGTGTCATGTGAACTTATGTTAGAGCGTATTAGAGAAAAATGACAATTTTATAAAACATGCAGCTCACCTCAGCTTATTTAACGAAAAATATCATTTCAAACGAAATGACGAAAGTAAAAAACGCAGATAAAACCTGAAAGAAATTTGCTATTCAAGGTTTATGATCATTTTATAATCACGTTTTACAAAGTGCGAGTAATGCGCTTTTGATTAGATTGATTAATAAATTTCCAAAGCGTCACTGATCACATGAACAATAAAATATCCATATACAATCCGTTCCATGTAAGGATGACATCACATATTTAACTTACAATGTCACCAGTACTCTATTAGAACATTGTATTTGATATTAATGAAAAAATACGCTTTATAACGATAATTTTGCCCACTTATTGTCTACCTTAAATTCAGGGTGTAAATCGGTCACTTGTATACCTCATGATCACACTTATCATTATCACGAGTTCTTTCATTTATCACTTCCGTTTACGCTTCATCAGCCACAAGATCATATATTATCAGTTACATTAGTCAATTTTAATTTCTTATTAACCATTAAGATAATTCGAAAATTGTTTCGCTTGACACATTTTTAAGAATTTAAAAAGAATTTACCCATTGATGAAGCAAAGGAGTGCTGCTTTTCTATATATGTGACGATTTTTATTTTTTTATTTTTGCAGTGAACCAGCCAATTAAGCTATGCTTTCGTATGCTGTTGGCATATTATTAATAATATTTCTAAATACGTCTCGGAAATTGTTTTTTTTATTTATACTGGCATTTTTGCTTAATCCAGTTTTGATTGTTCATCATCTTTTCGAATAGGTATCCAAGAACATTAATGTGCAATTGAAAAAATAATTTGTTATCCCAAGGTTTACGCTTTTAAGGTGACATAATTACGGAACCCAAATTTCATTTTTATTATTATAAAAAATTTCGACAGGTTTCAGATCAGGTCGCCTTGTCAATCGAATACGCTTCCGCACTCGGCGCTTCTAGCTGGTTAAACACACGTCCTATCGCAAAACTAGGACTACACTTATCCACACGAAAATTCCGTGATGCTTTGGCTGCGCGGTATAATTGGACACCCCGCAATATGTCCGACAAATGTCAATGCGGTGATGTCATGAGTCTGTCACATGCACTGTCGTGGAAAAAGTGTGCGTTACCGACAATACGACATAATGAAATACGGGATATACTCGCAACTACGCTCAACGGTATTTGCAGTGGTGTAGCGGTCGAGCCTGAACTACAGCAAGTCGAAAACAACATACACTTCCAGAGAACTACAACGACACGACTATTACAAGCCTGTCCAGACATAGTATGCAGCGGTCTTTTTGGTAGTAGTTTAGAGCGGACGTTTATAAACGTCTCCATTTTTAATAATCATGCTCCCTCCTACCACGCAAAGTCCGTGCAATCAACATTCAAATATCACGAGCAAAGAAAGAAGACTAAATACGAGGAAAGGATCACTAAAATCGAGCATGCGTCTTTCTGCCCAGTTATATTCGCAACTAACGGAGCAATCGCACCTACTGCCTCCATACTTCTGAAGACAATAGCGAAAAAGATTTTTCTCAAACACAAAAGAAGTTATGGAGAAGTCATAGCCGGAATACGATCAAGGTTGAGCATCGCCCTTGCACGAGTCGCATCATACTGTATCCGTGCACCCAGAAGAAAATGTGTGGCAATACCGTTACGAGGAGATGGAAGCAGTAGTGCGGAAATAATTTAAATATATATTTTAATCTTGATTTTCAAATGCTGGGATGCGTGCTCATTATAATTGTACATATAATAATAACTTATATATTAAAAAAATAAAATAAAAAAATAAAAATTTCGAACGTTACACATATTTGATGACCTTAACACTTCACAGCCTATTCCAATGACAAGAGTGTAACACAATAAAAACTGCTCAGTCAAATGCTGTTTTTCTTCTTGATGGACACATCCGAAACTCAGTCATCAAACTGATGACATTGCAATCGCTTTGTACGATGAAGACCAGGTAATAATATCGATTAACATAAATAGGTCTCAACTATTTTTAATATTCATACATCTTTATTTTTCTTGCATTCAGTTAATAATAAAACGAGTGATTTCAATGTTGTAAAGTTCCTCGGTGTTAATTCCACTCGGACTAATAATCAGCTTTGTCAAAAGTTTCGTTTTGTAATTGATTGAAATCACCCGCAAGTATAAAAATGAAACTTTATCATTGGAAACACTACTCAAATGATCATATTTAAGATCCAAAGCCTTTTGCTTATTTTGGGTTGGAGGATGATACACACCTGTTATCGCTGGCTGAAATTCCCCATTTTTTAGTTTTCTCTGTAAATTTATTGTTAAAAATTCAAGATCGTCGTGCGTAACCCCCCACAATTACGTATATCAAAAGTGAGTGTTGATTTGACAAGGATGGAAATGCCGCCACCTCTTCGACCATCTTTCCTATAAGCACTATGACACACATACCCGAAGAATTATTAATCCACTCCTTCCTTCAACCATGTTTCTACAATAATGACTACATCAAATTCATGTATATGGGTAAATGCATCACGAGAATTACAAAAAGCAATACTGGGGTACATAAATTTACTCTCATAAGTGTGAATATGAAGATTACGACTATACAACTGCCTCATATCTTCTAACTGCCCTAGTCACAACGACTGTGTGACTGTTGAAAGATCCGCGAAGCAGTTGACGTTATTCAAGTTATTGATAAACTTTTCCACCACTCTACCTCCGAAAATCGCAAAGTGATTTTCGAAGGGATTCGAAAAAGAAGGGATTCGAAAAATCGCAAAGCGATTCTCAATTTCTGATTTTCTGCGTTCTTTCTTCTCAACGTAAAGTTCGATTGCTTTTCGATGCGTGACAAACCCGGTTAAATATAAACATCTTTAAATTCATTGGATATTCGAATTAGTCTTGATTTCTGCAAAATTTCATTTCTCAAATGAAATTGAGAAATTTTCTCACATCCCCTTACCATTCATTTTTTCCAATCTCTAAATCCAAGTTCTTATTGCCGAGTTTAATGCCAATAACATCACATAATTTTCGAACCAACTTTTCATCATCTTCACTTGGTGCAGTTTCTGTAATTATAACATTTTATTTGCGTCTTTACTTTCTGTTGAATTCCTTAGTGAAAATTTAGTGAAATTTAATGAAAATTAAGTCTATTCTTAGTCACATTAGATTACGTTTCTCTTTACTGTAAATTGTATGGATTTTTCCACTGATTGTGAAGCGACCTTTGTCAATGTTGTAACCGGATCACGACTCGTTTATGATATAGTGGACCTCTTTTCAACTTCTTATATATTTTTTGAATCCATATCATACAACTTCGTTTGCATAATCCATATTTTTTATTATTATTTATTACAAGACTTTGACACATAAAAGAGTCATTTTGTCTGATTACAAAATTAAGAAAAAGAAAAAAAGAAAAAAAGTAGTTCAGCAATAATAAATTGTCACGTATAGTTATATATTTCCTGCAAAGATTCGTCTCTTTTTATCCACATACTCAGCGCATTCTGGAATGATTTGTACTGTGTCATATACACGATCAAATTCGGCAACCGGTTCCATAGGTTTACCACTCTGTGAGAAAATCGCAAGTATCTATGATATTTCCCGTGTGATAGAACAACAACTGATAAAGAGTGTCCTCTGTGGCTCGGGCGATCATTTAGAATAACGGATTCCGATGGATAACCAGGAAAGACATGGATCATTCGCCATAACTGTAATAAATCATTGTACACATATCTCTTGTAAACTGAAGTAATATTTAGTTGGCTTAGTCTATCACAGTAGGCGATGTTCCGAAGACCAGAACATAGCTTGGAAAATCGGCGAAGAATCTTTTCTAATTGGTTTATTTCACCACATGTAGAAGGAAAAGTCGCCGGCGAAGCATAATCAATGATTGGTCTGATCAACACCTTATATTATAATGAGAACTGAGACGGTGCAAGCGAACTAAAGATATTTTTGATCATGTAGATACTTTTCCTCGACATGTTGCATATATTTTCAGTATTAAGGTCGGTTTTAAACAATTCTTAACAATTATCCCAAGATTCTTTGTATACGAATTTGTGGGTATAATCTCACCGCAAACAGAATAATCATTTGGTAAATCACTACGACCAAATCTGAGGTGGACACATTTAGTAATGTTAATCATGATTCCGGTCAATTCGCTTCACCTATTAACTATATTTATGTCATCTTATAAGTGTTGCATATCGGCATGGCATGTTATGACATTTCATATTTTAAGACATTTCATATCTTTCATTCGCTGACATTTCATATCAGCGAATGCTAATTTTTAAGATTTTAGAGAGCGTAGCAAACTGAACAGAAATATCAAGAACTGCAATGTTTGGACTCGCGTTGCTATTCCTTTCACTGACGAGGACAACGTTTCAAATCGGAATTTCCTCTGCGGCTTCTGTTGTGCTGCCCTCTTAGGTAAGCTAATGAAGAATGACACCTCAAACGATGGATACGTTCTGGACGCTAACGAAACAGATCTGTGCTTAATAAATGAACTTGATGATATATCTCAGTCGACTCAGACCGCTGTTATACATAGACCATCAACAAACGACAAAATATCTTCCAAGCTATCGTTCTCATCCGTTTGCTTACTAACTCCCTCGTCATCTATGAATCCCGTTCTTGAAACTTCTCACACACTCCTCCTTTAACTACGGATAAAACTTACCTTAATCTTCATTTTCCTAACAATGCAAACAGTAAAAGCCTTCATCTCCTACCTCATTTTTCCTATTCATCCCCAAATCTAAATACATCCCATACCTCTTTATTCTCTTCACTTAGCCCCAACCTATCTTAATTCTCCTTACTCTACCTCCCACGTATCACTTCTCAATAATTTGCATCCTTCCGTCAAAATTATCTCCAGTAACATCTCCGTTCAGCCGATTCAACAATCCACTTCTGTCACTCATGCTCCAACCGTATCACCTCTCAAAAATTTACATCCTTCCGTAAAAATCATCTCCAGTAACATCTCCGATCAACCGATTCAACAATCCACTCCTGTCACACATGCTCCAAACTATCTAAAATCTTCACTTAGCACCCCTGTCATTCCTACGTTTATCTGCTCTTCTGCCTCTACTCCTACCAGCTCTGCCCGTCTACCACTTCTACGTAATCGTCTTCCTTCGCGCGATTGATGCATTATCATATCTAATTTAAAGCTTTCTGAATCCGCTTCTCCTCAATGTCGCCTCGATGATGATGTATCTGCTTTCAGGTCTATCCTAGCAACCATTCTTCCTGATAGTAATCCATCCCTCTTCAATAATATCGCTCCTGTATCTTTGATCCGTTTAAACAAATCCACTAAATCCAATCATATCAGTCCTCTCCTCCACTCCTAAAAATCGTTTTCCGACATAGTTCACATGAATCCTTAGTACTCCCCAACGTTTTAAACTTCTTACCACTTCGTCTACTTGTCGTATCTTTCCTGACCGCTCCCCTTCTGATATTGCCCAGCTCAATTTAGCTCGCATTGAGAAACATTGACGTGAAACAAACGGCGAGTCATCCTTATCTATACGTCAAATCAACGAAAATTTTTACTTGTACACACAATGTCTTCTTCGCTAGTCTCCCCCTTGTCTTCTTCGCTAGTCGATCTCGCTCCTAAGAATACTTTTCGTCTTAGTCTTTTTAACACTCGCTCCATTCTTCATAAAACTGATCTGCTCCTTGATATCTTCGATCAATCATCTATCGATATTCCCTGCATTACCGAATCCTGGCATTGTAACTCCGACGATCTTGCTATTCGTCGTCTATGTCGCTCTGGTTGTTTTTTAGTTGAATCAGCTCGTCCAATTGTCTATCATACAATCTACTGCTTCTAATTATGGCGGTATTGTAGTCATTGCTCGCCACCCAATGTCTCTACGTAATATTAACGTTAACATCCGTTGCACTTCTTTCGAATTGCTAATATGCAAATCATCAACTGCTTTCTCTCTGGAACTTGTGATTGTATACCGTCCACGCTCAGCTGCCCCATCACGTATCTTCTTTAACGATCTTGCAGATCTAATGTTTCACTGTTCATTGTCTTATACTCATTCTTTTGTACTCGGTGACTTTAAAATTCGTATTGATCGCCCGGCTGACTCTGACTCTATCACTTTAACTAATCTTCTGATTTTAACTATAAATTACTTTCAACAAGTCCAACTCATATTCTCTGCGGTGCTCTCGGCATCATTGTTGTTCATAACTGCTTCAATGACTATACCTCCTTGTCAATTACTGATCCTGGTTTGTCCGATCATGTCCTTGTCATTCTTACTCTTACTCGTCTCCATCCTCCTTCTCCGCCTTTACCATTATCCACACCAAGCCGACCCTGGAAACTTCTGGATATCCCTATTCTCTGCACAGTTTTACTCAATTCTTCACTCTTTTCACTTCCTCGTAACTATCTCTCTCCCGATGATCTCTGCATTCTGTTTGATTCTGAACTTACGTCGATCCTCAATAACCTTCTACCTAGTCGACTTAGACGTTCTTAGCGCTTACGCCATGCTCCCTGGTTCGATTATGATTGTGTTCTTTCTATGCGTCGACACCATCACTCTTTTCGTGTGTATAATCACTTTCTTAAACGTTCTCCCAACTCACTCACTCCAAATCTCCGTGATTCCTACTTTTCGTTACGCCGTTCACATCTTATTCTTATACGTACTAAACGTACTCTCTTTTGGCGAAATCAACTCGAGTCATCTTCCAACTCTAAATCTAATTGGAAAATCTTAAACTCAATTCTTTCACGATCATTTACTCCTTGTTATTATTATTCCAATACATACCAAAGCCAAAAGGCTATTCAGGCAGAGTCAAAAAAAATAAAACAAAAGCAAATGGTCAGTCAACGTAGCTAATTAGGGTATTCCAGTGGTAGTGTTGAATGGCGGCATTGTTCATGCATCCATTTGTAGCATCGTGATTTAAACGTTCTCAAACTGGGGGCTGCAGCGACTTCTTCAGGCAACGAATTCCACATGTTAATTCCTCTCCTTGAGAGTCTATACACTTTTGGTAATCTGCCAAATCTAAATTTATACAAGACTGCTATGTTCCCGCAACTGATCTACCCGCCTAGTGATTACATCGGTGGGATAACCTACCACATCATTCGACATATGTCATAGACATAGCATTTCCAAGGATATGAACTTCTCACGTACCGACAACATCCCAATACGACTTAGACGTACATAATAGTCAATACCACTTAAGCCAATACAGAGCCTCGATCCGCGCCTAAGAATAGACTCCAGGTCTAATAGTTCTTGCTTAGTGAGAGGGAAACAAGCCTGAATGCAGTACTCTAAGTGTGGCCTGACGATGGAGATGAATAACCTCTTGAACATGTGACAGCTTAACCTGAAGAATGTATTTTAATACAATATAACGCCCTAGTAGCTTTACCTAGAAAGAAGTCGGTGTTCAACTTTGTTTTCAAGGATCTATGGACAATAATCCCTAAGTCCTTATGATGAGACACTTCCTTTAAGACCATATCTCCAATAAAGTACCTTAGAGTTTCAATAGGGCGACCTAGTTGCATGAGAATACATTTATCAACATTCAACCGTAGTCCGGTAGAATCGCACCACCTGATCAGGGAATTTAGATCATTTTGTAACGATACTCGATCAGCAGGACTTCTAATGATCGACTAAATCTTTAGATCGTCTGCAAACGCTAGATGAGAGCATGATAAGCGGAGTAGCAGATCATTAATGAAGATTATAAAGAGCAGTGGGCCAAGGACTGATCCCTGCGGTACGCCAGAATTAATATTTACCGAATAAGAAAACACACACCCCACACAAACTCGGAAAGACCTATTCGATAGAAATTCCCTGACCCACTCACAATGGACTTCACTATGAATGAAGTCCATAGTGATACAGTAAAGACACTATGCCGTCGTGTGGTATCCTATCAAAAGCTTTCGAAAAATCAAGGAATACTGTATGAACCTGAAACCCAGCCCCCAGAGCATCAGCCCATTTTTCACGCGCAGTTAGTAGGTTAGTAAGGCATGAACGTCCGATCCTGAAACCATGTTGAGATTCAACCAATATGTGATTACGATCCAAATGATCCCTGATCCTAATAGCAATGATTATTTCTAAAAGTTTGCAGAAAACGCTAGTCGAGCTAATGGGCCGAAAGTCCGCGCAAAAGCTAACAGGATGCATTTTGGGAATAGGCACCACAATTGCACACTTCCAACTGTCAGGAATCCAAGATGTGTCTAAGCTGTATCTGAAGAACATAGTTAAATCATTGCTCAGTTCGTTCGCTAGGGATTTGACGAGGAAGGGGGCAATATTGTCTGGTCCCGGAGATGTAAACGAATCGAGCTTCATAACCTCGTTCAACACCTCATCCACTCTGAGTGGACGAACACAACACCGATGAGCAATTGGTACATACCCCCAACTAAAGTCATGCAGTTTGTTAGAGGTCAAAGCCTGTACCAAGAAGCCATCAGCTAAATGTTAGGCGATTAGAGACGGATCGGTCAAAGTTTCAGTTGGCGTTTGGATTGAGCTAATTGTGGCGACAAGTGTTCTGTTGTTTCTTACATAAGACCAAAACCTCCTAGGATTCAAAGATGCATCCCTGGCGATACTATCTTCGTACGAATAGCGTTTCTGAAATTTTAGCCGATTGCATAAGTTCCGAGAGTCGATGTAGGCACGTTTTGAAGCAGGAGAACGCCTAAATTCGCGCCACAATTTGTTGCGGGATCTTATAGCATCAAGAAGCTCTCTGTCGAACCAAGGAGGATGTCCATGCTTGAACTTGCAGGCACGTAGCGGAGCAAAGATATCAGAAATTCACATCAATTCATCATGGAGCAGATCAAAGACTACAGGAATCTCCAAACCGAAGTAGATACGAAGACTATCATAGATACCTTTTTGGAAGCTTGCAGCTAGTTGACTAGCATCAACACCTACCCAACAACGTTTTTCAAAATTAGAGTTTTGTGAGGCGCTGTTGAACAGCGACAGTCGCATAGAGAGAGAGTACACAGTGATCGCTATTGCCAATTGGTGCGTCATAACGAACACCTGAAACGTCACCCAAACACTTAGTAAAGACAAAATCGAGTATAGAAGGCGTCCCTGTCGCACAAGTAGGTTCTTTAATATGTTAAACTAGTAGCATCTCGAGTAACAGAAAGTCACTCAGTACTTTCCCAATTCCGTGAATTAATCGTGAATGACTATTTTTCCAGTTTATTTGGGGGATATTGAAGTCACCCAGGAGCAAAATCAGAGGATACGAAGATAAACTCAGCAAATGTGATTTAAGACAGTCAAATCTTAATTCATAGGACGGAGAACGGTGAAGGACGCAGAATCGGGATCGTTGACCATTTCCCAGTGTAAAAGCAAGACCTTCAAAGGAATAACCAATATCGTCGCGAAAAGCAGAGATATTCGATACCAGGAGACTATTTAGCACATAGGCGGCTACCCCACTTCCACGTTTACCACATGAGGGATCCGAACGTATTAGAAAATAGTTAGGGATGGCAACACAGTCATCCGAAATGTCAGAATGTAGCCATGTTTCGGTTATACAAAATACATCAAAACGTTTCGAAGCAACTATGAATTTAATTTCCGAGAACTGAGCCAGGAGACTACGAACATTTGAATAGCCGACAAAAATGTTCGTATAATGGGAAAATTTGACACGCTCGGTGACACTATCGAAGTCTACTAGTTTTCCTACACACGAACCATCACTACTAAAGAGGTCCGACTCTACAGAAGTAAGGGATGCCACCGGACAGTCGGACGCCACTTGACCACCCGAAAATTCCGGACACATACGTTACCCTCACCACTTTCCAGCCGTCGATGCAGCTCGTTGAAAGCCTCGTGTCTTCTCAAACGATCTGCAGGAGATAAATCACGGAGTATATGAAAATCAGAGCGCGATAATCTAAATGCATGCTTGAGTAGGAAGTCAACATGATCTTTTGAGTCTAGAACAACTTTTAAAAGTCTAGGTCTATCTGAAAGTTTCTTGCCTAGAAGAAAAACTTTTCGAACTTTAAGACACTTCGCAACATCCACATCGCTCTGGAGAAAAATCTTAGAAAACACTGCGCGAAGATGCACAATATCGTCATCCAGTCTACTTTGGGGATTGTTACTGAGAGATTCTTCAACACCGCTCACGATAACGTTTAACTCTCTTCTGGAGTTAAATTGTCTAGAGCTAAATTGTTTAGGGCTAGCAGACGGAACTAATGAAGAATGAGTCTCAGGGGTAATCGATGGCCGTCGATGATTTGGAGGAATCACTGCATGTTGTTTATTATTTGGAAGGCTAACTATTTGTCGTAGATTATCTATAGGCCTAACTATAATCTGACTAGCCTTTGCAAGATCCTTAACGCTCTCAATTAACGGGCCTACTAGAGGAGCAACACATAAACTGCAGCGGGGATGCAGTAGCTGCGGGTAAGCACAAGGACGCTCACTACAATCACTACCTAGAGGACAGTTGAAAACAATCACTGCCCGAGGAAGTGTTAACAGGAGTTGACAAATCAACATTCGCATGCTTGAGGGCGGAACATTTGTCATCTACATCAAGACCGACGCTGCTCGAGTCCAATATATGGGGATGAACAATAGAATCCAAAACAGGAAGTTGTTTGAAGGAGTAATCCATCACATTAGTCTCATGCAATGCATCCCTAACGAAGCATTGAGTTGAATTGTTATTTAAGGGTATGATTGAACGATCGTTTAGTTCTAACTTCGACTGCTGCGTGAGAGAATGATTGGGTACATGAATAGCATTATTGGTTCCTATCTCAGATGATTTTGGAGTGGCCGAAACATCATCAATCCCTGACGACGAGCTGCTTGACTGTCTGAACGCTTCTGAACTCCGTTCTGGTTCGTTAATACTATGATCTTCCCCATCGTTGTGACTGTTTGAATCTGCGTTCCTTTTTAAAGCGTTTATTGATACTTGCTCGTCACAATGGCCCTTGAACAACAAGGAGAGCAATTCGGAGGTACAGAACCCACAAACAAAACCCATAGACAGTAGCGATTTCGTCAGACAGGATGGAACGTTGACAGTTGTCCATATGTCGCATCCAGATCTGCTGCAAGAGACCTCGCGTTGCTGATACCCAGAGGAGGGGCTTGCTATTTTTGGTACAGTCTGATTGCGAGTACCGTTAATCTGCTGACTTGCTAAGCATTTTTTCGTTTCTGTCTTCTTTGTTCTTGCCATCGATTGTTGTGTCAACTCGCTTCGCTCGTTGTAATCGAATAATTGTGTGTTTAAGCTTGTGTGTTCGTTGGGCTTGCTTGTAAGTAGTTGTGTATTGTAAGTAGTAGCTTGTAAGTAGTAGTTGATTTTAAACAAGGTAATTTAATTATCGATACGATCGCGAACTTATCTGTATGTTTATTAGAAACCAAATTTTTTTATAAATCCTGATGAATTTTCTTCTTATCTACAAACTAAACTATCTAATTTACTTTCCCTACTACCCATAGCCCCCTTGTACCCACTCTTCTCTTTAAATACTTCCCTCCCAGAACTATTCCACCTTCCCGTTTCGTCTGATGAAGTTTCTTCGGTTCTTCTCACATTACCTATAAAAACATATTTTTCTGACCGAATTCCCACTCACCTGATTAAAAATATCTGCTTCTCTATCTCACTCTTCCTAACCACATTGTTTAACTTGTCTATCCGTAGCCGCACATTACCTTCCAACTGGAAATTCGCCGCTGTTCGTCCTCTCATCAAAAAGCAATCTCTCGACTCCTCACTACCATATTCGTACCGTCCAATCTCACTTCTCCCAACCCTCTCTAAACTCCTTGAGCGTCTCGTTCTCAAGCAAGTTAATACATATCTCTTTTCCTCCAACTTGTTTCCTCCCTTCCAAGCCGCTTTTCGCTCTAATCACTCTACTGAAATTGCCTGTCTTAAAGTTTATAACGACTTACTCATATCGCGCGATCATAAATTATGTAGTGTCATAGTTTCTCTTGATCTATCGTCTGCTTTTGACATCGTCGATCACTCGATTCTTCTCCATCGCCTTCGTCATGATTATGGCTTCTCTTTACCCACTGTATCATGGTTTTCTTCATATCTATCAAACCGTACATTTCGCGTCTATTCTAACTCTTCTCTCTCCCATCCTTCGTCCATTCCGTCCGGTGTTCCACAAGGCTCCGTATTAGGCCCTATGCTTTTCTCTCTTCTTATCGGTGATTTGTCTTCGATTTCTCATAAATTTAACTTCCATGTTATGCGATATGCTGATGACATTCTCATCTATGCTCACGCACCTGTTTATCGTATTCACGATCTTAGTGTTGCTGCTTCCGACTGTCTTGTCTCAATTTCTGATCATATTTCTTCCCTTCACCTTTCTTTGAATCCTGATAAATCGAAAATTATGTGGATCCTACTTCGACGCCTCGGCTTAGAACCTCCGTCCGTATCATTAAATTCTACAAGTCTTCCTATCGTTGATAATCTCGTTTTTCTAGGCTTTCATTTCTACAACCTACTTTCACTTAAACCTTTCGTTAGAGATAAAGTACGCTCATTTACCTTGATACTCCGCAACCTCCGTCAAGTTCGTAGATTATTCGATTTTTCTTCTTGTATGACTCTCATATCTTCTCCTTTTTTCTAGACTCAATTATTGTCTTAGTCTATTTTCCAATTCACCTAAATCCACTCTTTTTCTCCTACAACGCATCGTCAACTCAGCCGTCCGAATTATCGTTATCTTCGTCGTTTTGATCATACATCCTACCATCTTGTTTCTTTCGATTTGCCTACAATTTATTGTCGTGTTCAAATTCGTCTTCTTCTCATTGCTTTCCGCCTTGTTACTCTTCATACCCCTTAATTTCTCAACCTTCCTTTTCTTGATAATTCTCGGCCTGTTTACTGTTATTACTGCTGTTGCAAAATCAGACGTAATTAGTTCCCAATATTCTTTTAATTATATATTTATTTGACGTGACAAATGCGTGCCAGCTGCACGCTTTAACCACACATCCACATATCTTGCCAAACTCTCCTGGCCTACAATCCACATCCGCATCCAACTATGCCTTCTCGTTACATTTCGTCTCATCGCTGTCGGCTCACCATCGTTCATCAACCTTCCTTTCTCAGACGACACTCGCCCTACATCTCTATCGATGTGTTTTCGTCATTCCCTCTTACTCTATGTTCCAAATTACTCCATCAACTACGGTATCCGATCCTTCCTCGTTGCCGACCCTCTCGCCTGGAATCCACCCCTATCGACGTCCGCCGCGCTCTCTCCTTTATCACATTCAAATGTTTTCTCCGTTTCCACCTTCTCGGCACATGATTTTGACTTTTGCTTTTTTTCTTCGTGGTCATGTAAGCATGTGCCAGCATGCATTTGCAACATAAAAATAAATCTATGTTTTTACAAGTCCACTAACAAACAATAAAAGTCAAGCAGATAAATTGTTTAAATTGAATCGGATTTGGAGTTTGAAGCACGACAGAAAGGTTGATTGGTGTATATGAATGGGCAGATGATTCTACGAGAGAGGATAAGCCACAAGAAAAGAGCGGAAGCCAACGGAGGTAAAGTAGTTTGAGACATGTAAAAGAAGGGAATTACGGGAAAGCAAGGAACAGTAATCAGGACGAGAATTATTAAGAAAATGAAGCAGACGCGAAATGTGCGAATTGATAAAGAAAACCAAACTACAGTGGGTAAAGAGAAGGCATAGTCATGACGATGACGATGGAGAAGAATCGAGTGATCGACAATGTCAAAAGCAGATTAGAAATCAAGAGAAACTATGATACTACATAATTTATGATCGCGTGATATGAGTAAGTCGTTATAAGGTAGAGTGATTAAAGCGAAAAGCAGCTTGGAAGAGATCAAATAAGTTGGAGGAAAAGATATATGCATTAAGTTGTTTGTGAACGAGACGCTCAAGGAGTTTGGAAAGAGTTCGGAGAAGTGAGATAGGACGGTACAAAGATGTTAGTAATTGGTTTAAAGATTGCTTTTTGAGGAGATGACAAACAGCGGCGAATTTCCAGTTGGAAGGTAATGTGCGGCTACGGATAGACAAGTTAAACAATGTGATTAGGAAGAGTGAGATAGAGAAGCAGATATTTTTAAGCAGGTGAGTGGGAATTCGGTCAGAAAAATATGTTTTAATAGGTAATGTGAGAAGAACCGAAAAAACTTCATAAGACGAAACGGGAAGAAGGTGGAATAGCTATTATAGGAAAGTATTTAAAGAGAAGAGAGTGTACAAGGGGCATATGGGTAGAAGGGAAAGTAAGTTAGATAGCTTAGTTTGTAGATAAGAAGAAAATTCATCAGAATTTATGTTACAAGGGATATATGATCGTAAAAGAATTGAGTGTAAAATTTTCTAATGAGATTTACAGTTGGATGATGACTCAATTTGATTTCGCCAAAAGAGAGTACGTTTTGTATGCATAAGAATGAAATGGGAACCGCAGATACATTATTATATGATACATTATTATGCATCTTTAATGCATAATAATACTCAAATATCCATAATAAAGTTTGTTGTATGGGAAAATCGTTGTAAATTTGCTCAAAGTAACATGTAAAAAGTAATAAGTAAAGATAATTGAAATCGCTAAAACTGACAAGATAATGTATGCAAACTGATCGAACTGTCCACTGATTACAATCGAACAAATGATTGAACTGTTTATTGTTTACAATTTTGGCTTGCTGCGCTCGCCGATTATATAAATATATTTGACATGCGAGGAACCAAATTTATTCGATGGGTGCTCGAAGAAAGAACATTTAATCTGACGACACATCAAAATCATTTCAAGTCCAGTGATCGATTACTGATTGCAGCGTTTAGTCAATTGTAGTATGCGATATATCGCTTTCTAAGAACGATTACATGTGTGATTTTTGTATTTCTAAACTACTCCAACAACTATATAGTCCAAGATCACCTGTTACTACAAAGTCTATTCATTATTCTAAAAACATTACGTTATTATGCTAAAAACATTATTCATTCCAACAATTCCGAGACTGCCTTATGGCAAATGAATCATCAATGATGATTCGTGACAATAACTTTGGTATATTCATTTCTTTCAGCACTTCCTCCGACAGTAAAGGGGATAATATTAAGAATATGCAGAACTATCCTTTGAATGCAGACTAAAGCATAAAGCATTGCTTTGTGTCATTAATTTTGAACTCCCGTTGCAGTCGAATTCCTCCGGATGTAGACGTGTACAATAAAAGCTTAGAAGAACACAATAGATTAGTTCAGAATAATGTCAACATTATGAGTTTTGAGGGCAGTCAGTATACCAGCATCACATATTATCCACATTGATTAAAGCAATGTAAAAGTCGCAGATTCCGGTGTAATAGAAGAACAAGAAAACAATGTGAAACGCATCACATCTGGTATTTCTCTCGTTACAATCAAATACTTAACGATAACCGAAAACTCTAACAGTTATACGGAGATTAATAATAATCCTTGCGATGGCACTGGTATTACTCATATGACACATAGCTTCAGTTTTGATCGAAGGAAAAAAACGAGCGAGTTTTTATGTGGTTGTTCTCCCCAAGACGTTACTTCAAACAACACGATGATTAATACCGATATTCACGCATATGAATCGTTATCAAAGGACCAAACCAAAAATAACTACTCACCAAAGAATTTCAAGACTGAGACATCTTGTTTCTCAATAAACACTTTTAATTTTACAGATGACAAGGTGCCAACCAGATACCTTCCGATTCGACCGGTCAACATGTTCGTAGCTTCCGAATACTTTATTGCACGCTTATAGAGTCTCATATTCTTTAGGCCTCTCCTGCAGCTATTCCACTTTTGCAAAAAAAGCTTAGTGACCTATGTAGGATTCATTGATCAGATTTACTACAAAGCTCGTTCCTGCTGTTAAAGGTCTTTCATTTGACAGCAGGTCAAGGTCTTATCAGGACCCTTGGAATTCAATAGATCCATAAACCTGGTTATAGCTTATATGATGCTTGTGCGGAAAGCTCTCGTATTCGTCCCACCCTCTCAATCACCTGTTTATCCTCCGCGATTTCAATAAGCTGCGAGGAGGCAAATTGATGCTCAAACATCCCCGAAAGCTACATCGATATAACCAGAATATTATAGACCTTGTAATGAATCCATAAAGTAGTTTATCATCCGCGGCTATAGATAGTCAAAGCAACAAAGCATTCCGTCAAACATTGAATTCAAACTTCGAAGTTGTAGCAATTAACAACTCATGGTTACCTTTTTTCTGTTTGTTTTTATATTTGGTTTCCAGCCCAACAAGCAATCGCTTAACGACTGATGTATAATAACATCTAATTCTTTAATATTTGTTCAAATCTAATTCGTTCAAACGGCTTAGGACACATTTTAATTGATTTTATGTTTTGTTTTCTTTTTTATATATTAATTTTTCGGTTTCCGACTTCACAAGCAATGTGTTTACCTGGCCAATTCATCTCGAATAATATTATGAGCAATTATAATGTTCATTATTTTTTATTAATAAATAATAATCGAAATCTTTGCAGCAGCTTATGAGTTGTTATGCTGCTTAGGGTTTCGTTGCAGGATAAAGTCTTTATTTTTCTATATGTAAAAGTACACATGGAACGTTTATCATAAACTAAAAGTTTTACAATTTTGAATGTTTGACTCTATTTATCACAAGATGTAGGAAGAAGTCAACTTCAGTTTTGACACAAATATAAAAAGTAAATAAAATCAGCACGCTAATGTATTTCGATCAATAACGGGCTTTTGAATTCATTAACGTTTTCAAAATTTGTTAGTGACGATAAGTAGTTCATGTATTTTACTCTCTCGTTTAGTTAATCCTCACGTTATAAAAACGATTTATAGTGCATTAGCAAAAGGAAATCAATAGTTTTAAGCGTTCAAAAGGCATTCTTATGCATTCTTAAGAAAATATATGTATGTTCGGTGTACTATATGTACCTGATGAACAATCTTGCATATATATGAACAATATTGTATTTTGTGACCGGCGATTGACGATTTTGACTATCGATTATGCCGCTGTAATAAACCAAATTTGTTACATATCCCTTGAACATTTTGTGTCATATGTAAAATAATCTTAAATGATGATACCATTCCGCGTGCATTTCTTGTAATCATATAAACCCGACGCGAAAGAATGGCGAATGCCGTTTCGTCATCACTATGACTCATCAGTGCCAGTTCCCTCCCACCGCTGGATGCAGAGGAGGACTAGCAGACGACAATCTACGAATCAAGTGCATGATGCGCTAGAAAATCTCTAGTAACATCATCTAGAGTGCCGAATTAGCACTACAATAGCTTCACCAAATTAGATCATTAGCACAAACACTGCCAAATGCCTTCGCAAGGTATCTTAATATCGGCTTACTTCTATTTCTCAAATTATGATACAATTCCGCGTGAATTTTTAGTAATCATATAAGTCCGACGCGAAAGAATGACGAATGCCGTTTCGTCATCACTATGACTCATCAGTGCCAGATCCCTCCACTGCTGGATGCAGATGATGACTAGCAGACGACAATCAACGAATGAATCAAGTGCATGATTTACTCGAAAATCTCTAGTAACATCATCTAGAGTGCTAAATTAGCACTACAATGGCTCAATCCAGCAGTGGAGGGAACTGGCACTAATGAGTCATAGTGATGACGAAACGGCATTCGTCATACTTTCGAGACGGGCTTATATGATTACTAAAAGTTCACGCGGAATGGTATCATCATTTGAGAAATAGAAGTAAGCCGATATTTTTCAATATTTATACTTTTCTTAGCAACTTATTACCGTGAAATACCCTTCGAAATGATAGCGTTAACTGCATCGACATTAGTCGATGTAGCTTTATTATTGAGGAGTGTAAATGGAGGTGTCGATGAATAATTACTTACAAATGATCGAAAACACGATGGAATACGTCAATAACCGCATTGAAATAAGAATACATGTTCGATTATTTAATTAAGCTAAGAATAGCTCGAAAAGTTATATCTAAGTTGATCGTACGCTTCCGCATGTTATGAAAATTCGTCGTGATTTTCATAGTCGTGTTTAAGCGACGATTAGACACATTGAAATTATAGATTTTAGAACAAGATAAATCCAGCATTATTTTTTTTGTCAGCTTTAACTTTAATAATGGTCATAATCATGCTTGGATTTTGACCATGTTATGCACCGAGACATACCTGGTTTTTTGTCTACATTTATTTGTACAACGTGATTTCATTATCCTGAAACATTGGCAATGAAACTGCTGATTTTTTCTAGATTGTGACTAACAATTAGTGTTCGAATAGTTCAATAATTTGTATATTTTTGGTAAGTAAAAACCTAGTCTCTTATAGTGATGATTGTGTTTGTTTTTAAAGGGTCTCAACAATTAGTCATTTATTTTTGCGTTGAACCGGCTTATTGTTAGAAGCAGTCTCTATTGATATGTCGGATTCTTAAAAGATTATATTCGTCGTCTGGGTTAAAAAATAAACAGCTTTCATGTTTACATGAAAGCTGTTTGTCAGCTCTTCATGTTTGTCAGCTCTTCCTTTGTCATCTTTACAGACCATTGCATTGTGGTTGAGCACTAATTGGCTCAGCGCATTGTGACGCTCTTTACACATTTAGCTATTTCCAAATTACTTCATAGATTGGATGTTCTAATTCCGGCTCTGCTGTACGTGAAAGTTTTAAAATACTTATGTTATGAATGCTGAAATCTTATTTTTCAATAATCTATTATTGAAAAATATCAATATTTATATACTATAAAATATGTTCTATAATTACAAATATATTATTCGTATTCGCTGCCGTTTTTGCTTTCTTTTGATTGGAATTTAAAATAAAATTTATTATTTAATTTTAATAATTTAATAATAAATTAAACAAAAATAAACAAAAGATATGCATGCAATGCATTATTCCATCATGATCTGTCAATGTTTATTATATTCCATCAGCCTCTTTCAATGATTACTATACGAAATAACTATTAAATATTTTATATAATTTCAAATATCATAAAATATTAAATATTAACGTGTTTATTTACTGACGTAAATAATAAATTATTTTAGTCCGTTCATATTTAGTGACTTTATAAGTTAATTATTACGGCATTAAATAATATATAACGTCTCTGAGTGATACATTAGAAGGTTTCGACATATAGAAGTGAAGTCCGGCAGTGCGGAATGAAAACCAACTTTTACTGTTACACAGCAACAGAAACGACCAGTGGATACTTTGTTTTACTGATGAGTGCTGCCGAGTACTTCATCATTTTGATGCTGAAGTGGTTGTCTAGAAGTGACCTGGAGCCTTCAGTTCGTTGATTTTAGCCAGTTTCTATTAGGCAAATACATCGAATACATTACGTACGAATTCCATTCGGAATCCTGGCCGTTGTATTATTCCGCACAGCCGGCTGTGGGGATTGCAAAGAAAACGAAAATAACAAAAAAATATAAAAGGAAAGATCAAATTAATAAAGATATGCATACAGAACTTACCAAATTAAAGGATAACTATATAATAATTAATTATAATAAAGAATTGAAATCAATATGTAACGATAAGAAGCGTTAGTAAAATTAATTAATCTTATATTCGGAAAAAGATATACATATATATGTTATAATAATTATAACGCCTATCTAACAAAAATTAAACCATCAAGTAAATATAAATATATGGATAAAATTGAATTAATAGAATCCTTAAATATTTTGATAAATCAAAATTATTTAAAAGTAGGGACATCTATATTTAGACAAGTAAAAGGTGTTCCAATGGGTGGTAATAGTAGCCCAATTATAGCTGACTTGTTTTTAAGCTTTATAGAATATGAATTTGTTCATAACTGTGTAAAAACTAAATCTAAACAATGTAGATATATGAAATATATGTTTCGATACATTGATGATATATGTGTATTTAATTCTAATAATTTTTATTCAATTAGTGAGCACATTTATCCAGAAAGCCTTATTCTTAACAAAACCAATATTAATGATAAAGAAGCTGTATATCTAGATATGAACATTAAATTAACATTAACTAAAACTACAATTAATTTATATCGTAAAGATGGCATTTTTAAATTTACGATAAAAAATCAAATTTCATTAGAGAAAATATGTCATCTACTTATATTTGGAACCGCTCTTATGTTGAGTCGAACAATTTGAGAGAATCCGGATAACATAGCAGTTCGATTGATGACCCCTAATCCTTATTAGAGGTCATCACGATTTTTCATTATTTATCTAATCCTAATTCTGATACATCGTCTGTTATTTATTATTCAAACCATAAAAATCAAGTTTTAAATTTAAATAATCTCAAGTTTAAATTTAAACTTGAGATTAAATAAAAATCTTAAATAAAAATTATTTATAATTATTTGTTACCTAATTATTTAATTTTGATATATTGGTTTAGCATTATTATTTTTTTTATTTTTATTTATTTATTTTTATTTATTTTTTTATTTATTTTTATTTATTAGTTATAATTATTTATTATTATTTAATAATTAATTACTTATTTATTTTATTTAGCATTATAAATAAAGGTAGACTCAGTTACTGAATCATAATTGAGTATCAAAATAAGTAGAGCATTTAAATCAAAATTTATGAGAATTTAGTGTTGATCATACCCTTAATGTGGGTTATGCAAGTAATTCGAAACCAGATTAGAGTGTCTGCAAATTAAATGTTTACAATATTTCGAATTTCAACTCATTTTTCTCCTATTGTGGATATGATTGAAAGACAAATTTGCAGTAAACTTTGTAACTCTTAAATTAACCTAATAAGGTTAAAATTTAATTCAATTTCTTTACACAAAATTACAAGGTATTTTGTAATTGCATTATCTAATATGGAAAACAACTAAAAATCCTTCGTCACTCCTTCATTTAAGTGGATGTATCACCATGAATGTGAACAAAACATCATCCTTTGTATTTGCAAAGTAAAGATAGCTGGAACATTTGAATATCTTCATTAGAGCTTCGATCGGCCAATTTTACAACCCCTTCACATGCATCAATACTTAGTAGCTCTCCAATTGATCCCCTCGATTCACCACTTAAGATCATTACCTAAAACAAGTTACTAGTTTTGGAACAAGATAATTAAACTTAAATGCAATACATGCTGATTAATATATGTAATTCAATAAAGTAATTCAATAAATCCATCTTTTGGTGGACAATTTTCAATCTCCTGGCAATCTAAATCAACATACAAATGATACGAGAAAATTTCCTTATGCATTTGATTATACGTAACGGATTTTTACATATCTGGAACTAATTATCTCACTAATTAGTGTCATGCCATTAACCTAAATTTATGAGATTTAAAAATTTATCAAAAATGAAATCAAAAGTTATATTTAATATTAGATACTATTAAATCCAGTTTTGTAACAAATACAAGATTCTTTGCTATAAATGCTTCGTTCAGTCTATTATTTATGAACATTCATTTATAATATTCATTTAATTGTTAATTTATAATATTATTTCGTAGATTTGCTAAAAATAAAAAAGAAACGATAAAAATACGAGAATCAAAAAATCAGGGTTGAACGAGGTGTATTCAATTCTACGGTCAGCAACTGGAAGTGCTGCTATTACGCGAATCGTATTATTCAAATAGGAGCGGGAAAAATGACATTGCCACCAAATGTTTCGACATATATTGTACTTCATTGATCCGAAGGAGTATGGATTGTCTGGTAAGGGCGGCTTCACTGTGTTTATAAGGATATCGAAGAAAAATTGATCAATTTCATTAATCTAATGTCACGCAAATTATCTTCTTGTTTGTATGGCGCTAAAATCTAATAAGACCAGGCCAATACCGGCCTTCAATCACTACATTGTGGAACTCAATAAAAATATATTTATGACCGATTCGTCGTTAACACTCAATGTAAATTTTTAAATAAATTATTTATTATTCAAAAAGTATCAAACTAATTACTTAATTATTAATAATTCATTTTTCATATAAATTGTAGATTCCAACTTACTTTATCTGAAACCGACGGGTTTACTGGGCACAGCAGTCTTCCAATAATTGACACAACTTTGTTCGCATTTTGGAGATATACAGAACACAATTTTCCCTATATAAATGAAAACAAACATTCATATGTTGAAAGTTAATAACTCGTAAAACAAAATAAATTAAATTTGTAAATTTTTAAATTAGATATTTCTACTTAACGATAAAATTATAATCATCTTCAACATAATAGTGTGAAAAATAATTAAAAGCTGATTACTTCCATTGTAAATGAAAAATATGTCTTTGAATTTGCTAGAATTTGGTACTAGCTAAAAACTGACTTTAACTAATTAATAAATGAATAAATAAATGTATTGATTAATATCGTAATATCAAAATAAATAAAAAATAAAATATTAAAAATAAATTATAAATTAATATCATCTAGATTGATTAATTAACGATTCTCAGTAACTAACAAAATTAATCAAAATGCGATTGTATAATCTCCTTTTGTATAATTGAAAGGAGATTTATAATTTGAGTCACATATCGCCGTAAGATGTCCTTGAACAAAAGCGCTAACATTAAAAATAAATTACAGCATACACCCGGTGGAGGCAATTAGTTCCAGAGTAGATTACCTCATAAATTGAATATCATTAAATTTTCTGTATTGCAGTTAGTTGAAATATAAAAAATTTTACATGCAAATTTATGCTTGGAGATCTTAAAAAACCCAAAAGTTACATAGTATTATACACCCTTAATCTTACAGATAATCGCTTGATGTGGCAAGCACACATTACCGTGATGTAATACTTTCTTTTATAATCTCATGCAGTTTTAAATTAAATACTTTTTATAATTGTGAATTCACTAATATAAAAGACAATTAAACTAGCCACAATTCTTATTTCATTGCTTAAAATCATCAAAACTGGTATTATAATATAATATTATAATAAATTAATATACATATTATTTATCTATATTTATATAATATATAATTTTTTATAATAATATATTATACAGTTCCATTTCTTTTATTTTTAACGTATTGCACATATAATAATATTATATATTATTATAATATAATATATTATACAGTTCCATTTCTTTTATTTTTAACGTATTGCACATATAATAATATTTTATTAAAATTTATATTTTAGTATTTATAATATTTTTCAATACTTTTATTTTAATTTTTTTTATTAATTTACTATAAAAATCAATCGTCTTTTCAATTACCTGTTTATAGGAAAACAAATGAAAGAGCAATGGAACACTTGTGATGGAAGGCTTCTGACGTTATAGTAACCGATGATTCGATTACATTACCGAGTACTGACTAAGCCGTGTGTGATATTGGTAAAATTACTCGAATCACCCATTTCAAAACAAGTATCATATGGGGAACTTAAACACGTATGAAAAGGGTACCATTGAAGAATCGGGCTCTATCCGACAACACGAAAATTTCGTATTCATAAATTAAACTCACCATTCTTAAACGACTACTTAATTCATCAAATGCTTGTTTACGCTCGAGGCGATCCTCTGAAGACACGAAAAACACGAACAGAAGATCCTCTCAATTTATAACTATGCCGAATAAAAGAAAACTGATATGATCAGATGAATCTAGCGCGACTTTCAATAAAAATTGAAAGTTGCTAAAAAATTAAAGATATTAAAAATTAAATAAATTATATTTATATCAAGTTAAAATTTAAAATTGAAATAAAAAATAAAAATCAATTTTTGTGAAATAAAAATTTTATTGTTTAAAAAAGTTTCCATGAAAATACTGGTATATTATACTATACGAGTTACAGTAAAATTCTAGCCCCATTTGTAGTTAATCATTTGTTTTAAAACTTTTCAACTAGCTTATTGCTATTTTTCGGGGTTGTTCCATCATCAAATTTAAAAAAAAAATTAATTTTTACACATTTTAATTTATATTATAAGTTAATTTCCTTTATTTTCAACGTAGCAAATATCTATTACACTTACGTGAACAGATTTAATAACGCCGACTTGATCGTTGAGTTCACTGTTTTCAGAATGCTTAATTCTTGTGAATAAACCATCCATTTGCCAGTCAGATGAAAGATCAAAAGCTTAATATATGAAATATAGACCAATTAAATACATACAAGATAAATCATACAAGATCCTGGTGTTTGTGGAGTATACGGAGTAAGACCAGGAGTTAGCGGTGCCATAGAATGAGGTGATACAGAATAATTGAATTTAGAAATCAGGCTTCCTCCTTCTATAAGGATATAAATTCAATTTCAAAATTGAAACTTTATTTCTACAAACCAGATAGTTGCGGAGATGAACTTATTTCGGAAGTGCCTGGAATAATACCAGCGGGAGTTTTTGGCGGATGATACATCGGGCTATACGGTCCCGAAGAATTTCTATCAATATCGACTGACCGAGGGGTCATAGGTATCATTGGATCCCATACATTTCCAGGTGTTAGACCTCCACCATCTGTGCTACGCGGAGTGTTTGATCCAACACCGCAGGGCGTTCTGTTTCCACTGTCATGCATCGGAGTATGGCTTGCAGAATACATTGGTGTCTGCGATCCATAGACCGGAGTGTGGAATGAGGTCTTTGCAAGCAACGGATTTTCTGAAGCTGCGGCAGCAGATTTCGTTTTGTCTTGAGTGTTGTCATCAATGAACATAACACGAGCTCTGTCCACAGATATCGTTTGGCATTGAGAATGCAGTTCAACCCTGGCCGTAGATGGTGTAGCATCCTTCACAATGCCAATATGTCCCTTGTATGGACCCTGGGTTATACGAACTGTCTTTCCAATTGAATCTCTATCACGCCCGAATTTTTGAGGTGGTCGCCTCTGGAACTGATGATCTGATTTTTTCTTTAAGCTACTTGTGCTGCTACCTCCACCAGCCGGTGTAATCTGTACGTTTGGACTCATCAAGTCTAAGTAACCATTTTTCTCTATTGCGAGCGTAGAGCGGGTTTCATTTTTATTCTTCAAATTCTGTTATCAAAGAAAAATTATACTTAAATATGAAAAACGAAATACACGTTAAAATTAAATCGAAATATGTGTATGCGACAATATTTGTATCTAAAATGGCATATAATATTTAGATATTTTAACGACATTAACGATATTAATTCTTTATTATTATTCTTAACTTGTCCGTAATATTTGCAAAATATTCAAAGTGATCTGCAATGTGATCATAAAATTACAAAGCACACCCAAAAACGTTGTTAGTTTTCTAAAAATAACTGGTTATTCTTTAATGATACATTTACAACGATTTTGGACGTCACTATATCAATGTTAATATAAAAATATATTATTTATAAAATATTATATATTATTAATACTAAAATAATAATATTTTATAAAAGATTATTATATTTATAATATAATATAATATATTATAGAATGATAATAGTATCAAATGATAATTCTACTTTATTTTATAAAGTAAATAAAAAAGATTTATTAAAATCTGTTAATGAAACAGATTTATAAAATTAAAATTTTTTGAATTTTTATTAATTAAATTAGAAATTTTTTTTATATTTTTTTTATTTCTAACTATAATCATTTTAACAAAGATATAATTATTTATATCATCATAGATATTAT